>JAYXIM010047556.1:0-20303 GCA_037575425.1 Anastrepha fraterculus
GCTCTAACGCCACTATTTCGGGCGGAAATAGCTTGAACATTTTTAAAAGTGTACTTAAAATTATTAAGAAAATACCCTCGCAAGTTTCAGTTATTTCTGACTATTCCTTCCTTGTTCAAAAAATTCACGAAAAACACAAAAATGTCGGTGTCCTAAACCGGTTTCCCCCGTAATACTTAACCGAATATTGGCTTCTCAATAATTTGTTGCAGCGATTTCCCAGAATGGGATTAAATATTTTAAGAGAATTTTGATGTTTTAGGCTGCTTGATGGAGAGCGAATATAATCCATACTTACGTTAGTAAAAAGTTTACTGCACTCTGGTCTCTCTATATGACATTCATAGGTATTTCAGCTGCACTTTAAAAGAATTTAGTATTTAATAGAACTTGAATTTCGTTATTTTTTGCGCTCTAACACATTTTTTTCTACCAAATAAAGGGCGACTAAAAAGTATAATGCATTTTTTTCTCACTCCAATATAATTTTTTTTTGTCAAAAATTTCCCATGGTCTTGTATTTACATCTATCTTTTGCTTTCAATTTCAATTTAATAATGACTTTTTCATCAAAGTACTGTTACTGAAAATTTATTTTACGACTATTATAAAGTTGTTTTTTATTATTTTAGAAACTTTCCAATGTTATTTTAAGCACAATTGGAAGTTTTTTCCACGCCACGTTTGTATGTGTGTACATAAATATGCATGTGAATGTATTATATTTGTGCATGCACACACACGTGTGCACATTTTGTTATTGTGTTAGTGAAACTGTTTGTATTTCTAACGATCTGTAGCTTATGTGAAATTTGTTTGAATAACATACGACCCTAGAACATCTGCTGCTGCTGCTGCAATTGTTAAGGCTCGAACAGATTTTGTTGCGCACTTTCAGGCGCTGATAAACGAGAATTTGGTTTTTGTATATTTTTTAAACGCATATTTTTATTTCAATTTTTAGTAAAACCATATATAAAAAAGTGCATGTATGTACATGTATATGTGGACACGCACACACTTGCGCTAGTATGCAATAAAATATAAACATTAACCAGAGCGGATCCACTTAAATTGATTTGATGCATTCAAACCTTGCTGCTGCTCTCTGTCCGTTGATTGACTGGCAATGTGCAATTTTTTTTTTCAAAACCTTTTTATATACACACATATGTGTGTGTGTGTGTGTGTGCAGTCACTCGCACATGAACATGCGAATTCACTTAGATAGTATGGGACTCACACATACATACGCGCATGCTCACAGGGGCGAGATTTGCGGCATTGTCGGAATTTATATTGCTGTTTTATTTATTCTCCTTTTTCTGATTTTATTGTTGCATTTTTTTCCTTTTGTTAGATTATTCATGTCTGCTACTTTCAAAATGATCAAATCAAGCGAGAATCAAAGTAATCAAATTTATATAGCCGACAGAGTTATCTATCTATTTTTTCAAGTACATATATATTAAATTTTAAATTTGAATATATTTTACATTTTCATGGAGTTCTTAGCCACTGTTGGCATTCGGCTGTAGTTATTTTTAGTAAGCACTGAAAAAATGCGAGTTAAAACTAAATTTGAATTAATTTTTGCTTGAATGAATATCTCATCACGGTCGCTGTAGCCGAATGGGTTGGTGTGTGACTACTATTCGGTAATGTCCGAGTTCGAAATCCCGGGCATGAGACACCAAACGATAGAAGAAGCCCTTTTATAGCTGTTACTGCTCACTCGGTAATGACACACCTCTGAGTGTGTTTCTGCCATGAAAAAGCTTCTCCTAAAACAAACCATCTGCCGGTCGAAAAACATCAAAACGCACAATCCATATAAGAAAATGAGCTCGATCAAATATCCAACAAAAAAATTAAGTCCCAAATTTTACATACATATAAACACAAGGTGGCACAAAATGAGTCACTCTACCGGAACATTTACGAGGTCTATTAGAAAAGTATCCGACTTTGATTTTTATTTCTAACACCTGACAAATTTGAGTTACGCGCGCTTGCATAAGCAGACCTGTAACATGTGTGAATTTTTTCCCGCCATCGCTAGCGTCAGTTGCTGTCAACAGTGTAACATGGTATTTAGTGCTCTCGTCGGTTTTTGAATACAAGTAAAATGACGGAACGATTGGAGCAGTGTTACTGCATCAAATTCCATAACGTCCATAAACAGCGATCCTTACTTCATGAACACCATTATGACTGGTGATGAGTCCTGGGTGTACGGGTACGACCCGGAAACCAAAATGCAGTCGTCACAGTGGAAGCACTCCACGTCGCCAAGACGTATTCAAAAACCGACGAGAGCACTAAATACCATGTTACGTTCACATTACAAAAAATTGGTATTAAATGGGGACTAATACCTCATTGGCGGCCGCCGTAGCCGAATGGGTAGGTGCGTGACTACCATTCAGAATTCACAGAGAGACCGTAGGTTCGAATCTCAGTGAAACACCAAAATTAAGAAAACAATTTTTCCAATAGCGGTCGTCTCTCGGCAGGCAATGGCGAACCGCCGAGTGTTTTCTGCCATGAAAAAGCTCCTCATAAAAAATATCTGCCGTTCGGAGTCGGCTTGAAACTGTAGGTCCCTCCATTTGTGGAACAACATCAAGACGCACACCACAAATAGGAGGAGGAGCTCGGCCAAACACCCAAAAAGGGTGTACGCGCAATTATATATAAAGGTTGGCCAAAAAGTCTTGCGGTATTTTTATTGAATTTTCAATTGTTCATAAAATTGGTTATAATAATGCGATTTAAGTCAAATATACACCGTTTTGTTCGATGTCGAGTTCCCAATGAGATGCCAACTTCATAATGCCCCTCTTATAGAAGCTCGCTCCCTATTGTCAAAAAACTCGGAGAGCCAATTTTCACAGGATTCTCTTGTGGACAACTTCCGTCTACCAAGCTCGTTCGTCATGGACAGAAATAGGTGGTAATCACTTGGTGCGAGATCCGGACTATACACGGTGGATGCAAAAGAACCTCCCATCCGAGCTCCCGGAGCTTCTGGCGCGTCACCAAAGATGTGTGTGGCCTGGCGTTGTTCTGATGGAAGACAATTCGGCCTCTGTTGATCAAAGATGGCCTCTTCTGCATGAGTGCTGCATTCAAGCGGTCCAGTTGTTGGCAGTACTGGTCCGAATTGAGCGTTTGGCCATAGGAGAGCAGCTCATAGTGGATGATTCCCTGCCAATCCCACCAAACACACAGAAGAACCTTCCTGGCCGTCAATCCAGGCTTGGCCACCGTCTGGGCAGCTTCAGCGTTTTTCGACCACGACCGTTTGCGCTTCACGTTGTCGTAAGTGACCCACTTTTCATCGCCAGTCACCATCCGCTTCAAAAACGGGTCGATTTTGTTGCGATGCAGAAGCGATTCGCATGCATCCATACGGGCAAAAATGTTTTTTGCGTCAAGTCGTGTGGCACGATGACTCATGCCCAGCTCTTGGCCGATGCTACGGCTGCTACTATGCCGGTCCCTTTCGATCAATTCATTACTTACACTGGTCATCACACGTGCAGCATCCAGTTTTTCAGCATATGAAAGCTCCGGAGCGCCCGAGCGGCCTTTGTTAATTGTTGAATAACTCGAAAAGTGTTTGGAGGATTCACTTCAAGTTTTCGGCTATAAAAAAAAACTAATCAATATTTTTTTCAAACTTTTTTTTTATTTTGAAGATTGAACATTGCCATTTATTTTTTTTTTTTTATTAAGGCATCTTAAAGTACATATAAGCAGAATAACGTTTAGAAATTACAACTAGTACAACGAAATAAAGATACTAACGAGCAATTTTTATTGAACATATATAACGGGTGATCAATTAAGAGGAGTTTTTTTCATTTGCGTTTTTTTTACAGATCGCGCGCGAGTTGTGGCAAACTGTCATCGTGGATTTGTTGAACAGCGTTTGGCATTTCATCACGGAAAGACTCACACCGCAACAACGTCTGCAAATTGTTCAACTGTATTAGGAAAATCAGCGTTCTGTGAAAAATGTTTTTCGTGCGCTTAAACCGCATTATGGTCAACATAATCGGCCTGCCTTAAACACTATTCGACATACCATCAACAAATTTGAATCCGAATATTCATTGGTGGATAATTCTCGACCGAATAGACCACGTCCAGCAAGAAGCATTGAGAATATAGCGGCAGTAGCAGAGAGTGTACGTGAAAACCGCGATGAATCGATTCGGCACCGTTCTCAGCAACTTGGACTGTCGTATGGAACAACTTGGTCAATTTTACGGAAGGATCTTCATTTAAAAGCGTACAAAATACAGCTCGTACAAGAACTAAAGCCAAATGACCTTCCTGCACGTCACCGTTTTGCTGATTGGGCTCTTGAAAAGATTGAAGAAGATCCGATGTTTTCGAGCAAAATTTTGTTCAGCGATGAGGCGCATTTCTGGCTCAATGGTTACGTCAATAAGCAAAATTGCCGTATTTGGGATGAAGAGCAACCAGAACAGGTTCAAGAGCTACCTTTACACCCAGAGAAAACAACGGTCTGGTGTGGTTTATGGGCTGGTGGAATCATCGGTCCATATTTTTTCAAAAATGATGATGGCCGCAACGTAACTTTGAATGGTGCTCGCTACTGTACCATGATATCGGACTTTTTGCTACCTGAAATTGAATCTAATGATCTCTACGACATTTGGTTTCAACAAGACGGAGCCACTTGCCATACAGCTCGTGAAACAATGACTTTATTGAGAAGTCATTTCGGAGAGCAGCTGATTTCACGTTTAGGACCTGTGAGTTGGCCACCAAGATCTTGTGATATCACACCTTTGGACTTTTTTCTTTGGGGATTCGTGAAGTCCAAGGTCTATGCTGATAAACCAGCTACGATTGAAGCTCTGGAAGCCAACATTACGCGTGTTATTCACGACATACCAGTCGAAATGCTCGAACGAGTGATTGAAAATTGGACCTTCAGAATGGACCACCTTAAGCGTAGTTGCGGCCAACATTTGAATGAAGTCATATTCAAAAAGTAAATGTCAAAGAATGCTATTTCAAATGATAAATAAGGGTTTTGAACATAATTTACATTTTTTTTTTTTTTAACTATTGAAAAAAGCACCTCATGATTGATCACCCGTTATTAAAAAAGGAAAAACTAAGATGCCTCAATATTCATAAATTCATTATGAATGTATAAATATATAAGATACAGCTACTACTGGGTGCCCATCTGGTCTAAAACTGTTTTACGCTTGAGCTGACGATGAGCATTTGGCTGAAGCAAAGCCAATGCTTCAGCGTTTACATGTGTACTTAAACGTTGTCTGTGAGCCATGGCGTACTTTTTCGCCACGTCAGTGATGGGTAAGATACCAAGATCACGATGGAGGTGGAGATTTCTCACATAGTATGGAGCATTGACGATGTCGCGCAACACTTTATTTTGGAATCGTTGGATAATAGTCATGCAAGATTCGCTTGAGCATCCCCATAGCTCAATGCCATACGTCCAGACCGGTTTGAGTATTTGATTATATAGCAGTAGTTTGTTGTTCGTTGACAGAATAGAGTGTCTGCCAATAATATAAAGAAGGTTTCTTGTTTTTAAGTCCAGCTCTTCACGCTTTTTCTTGACATGCGTCTTCCAACGCACGTTATATTTACGCTGTTTATGTAGACTGGCTCGTAAATTGTTTTTTTCAGGCCGAATACAATGTGAACTGATTTGGAATTATTTAATTTGATACGCCATTTCTTTGCCCATATTGCAATAGAACTCACCGCTGATTGAAATTTCGTCGTTGTAGTGTCGATCACTTCTCCAATTGCTAGGATAGCCGTGTCATCTGCAAAGGTTGCGGTAAGGTGTTGCTCGTGAACCGGTAAGTCATACGTATACAAGAGGTGCAAGAGAGGGCCTAGGATACTTCCTTGATGTACCCCCGCGCGTGCTTTTTGCAATGATGAATAGGCGTTGTCAAGTCTGACACGAAAGTATCTGCCATCAAGGTAGGAAGAAAGGATTTCGCAATAATTCCTGGGCAAAATCACTTTTAGTTTGAGGAGTAAGCCCGTATGCCAAACTTTGTCAAACGCCTGCGAAACGTCAAGGAACACCGCTGCGCAAACTTTGTTTTCCTCTATCGCACACTCTATGGATCTAACAACCCTGTGAACTTGGTCGATAGTGGAGTGATTTTTTCGAAAGCCAAATTGGTGCGTTGGAATAACTCTCTTGTTTCTATAATCGGCAACATTCGAGTCAGTAACAGTCGTTCAAAAAGTTTCGACAGCATTTGTAGCAGCGAAATAGGTCGGTATGAAGACACATCATTTGGCGATTTTCCGGCTTTCAGAATCATAATTACTTCTGCTGTCTTCCAGTACATAGGAACATATTTTAACAAAAAACACAAATTAATCAATTATGACAGACAAGTATGAGGTTATGAGGTCGAAACCAGGCGTTTTTTTGGTTTTCATATTGAAAATTTCGCTTGTTACTTCTTCGTTACTAACTGGCTCAATGCTGACATCGCTTTCAATCCAATTTGACGAGTTGTCAATATCTTCAGATCCATCATTGGCATAGAAGGGTTTACAAAGATTCTCTGCAAATAAATTTGCTTTTTGCTCATTTGATTTTGCCCATTGGGTGTCGTTTATTTTGATGGGTGCTATGTGTTTTATCGGTCGATTAAATGACTTTGCTGCCTTCCATAAGGAGTAGTCTGTGGATTTATCAGATGTGAGGCTCTTAAGGAATCGACTGAAATTATCATGTTTGAATGTCTGAATTTGAACGTGTAGTTGTTTTGTTGTTTGGTTGAAACTCAACCAACCTGTCCTCAGGATATCTGGTTTGCAGTCAACGATGTCTAAATTTTCGTTTTTTATTTATCAGCAACTTGATATATGATGGGTATTTTTTCTTGTTTGATGTGACATCTTGCTGGGGCGTACTGTTCCAAGCTGCGTTTTGAATTATTTGCGTGAACTGAAGCACGGCATCATCAAGATCATCAATAGTCACGATACGGTCGGTGTCTACCACTACAACTTGTAATTGCAGTTGGAAGTACTGCCAGTCGGTGAAGCTATTAAATAGACGAGGAGACGTTTTATTTAGTACCGCATTCCCTGATATTTTTAAAAGGATCGGTGAGTGGTCAGAGTTCAGATCGAAGCCTTCGGAGATAGAAAGATGGTTTGCCGGAATATTTTTGAAGACAAAAAAGTCAATCAAATCAGGTACTTTGTTGATGTCTGAAGGCCAATATGTTGGCTTGCCAGTTGAAATTATTTCGCAACCTCTTTGTCTTATGGCTTTAAACATTTCGCGCCCTTTTGTCGATGTAAGCCTAGACCCCCGATGTACGTGCTTAGCGTTGAAATCACCTCCTATAATAAAACGTCCTTTGTATCTTTCGATGAGAGATACGTAATCTTCAAATTTTAGTTGATGTCTGGGTGGGCTGTATAAAGCTGTTAGTAATATTTGTTGCTCGAAGGCCTCGACAGAAACGGAAGTTGTTTGAAATTCCTCGGCGCTGAGTTGGTCTTCCAAGTGGTGGGTTATATTATTTTTTATGAGAACGGCGCTGTCACCTCTTGCACAATTGTTGGGGTGAATAGTATGGTATAGGGAATAATGTTTAAAATTCAAATATGAATGTCTTGTGAAGTGTGTTTCAGCTATTAGGCAGACGTCAATTTCGTCGTTGTTTAACAAAACTTCTAGCTCTGTTTGGTGCTTAGCTAGACCGTTGGCATTCCATAATATTATTTTTAGTGTTTTATTCATAGTCAAAAAATTGCATGTTTTGTTCAAGGGCACATTTGTCATTTATGAATAAAAAATAATATTGTTCGAATGACTGCCACGACTGGCTTTACAGTAGGCCATTCGAATCAACCCAATTTTCATGAATGGAAAAACTTTCCTATAGCTCTTAAAAAATCACTCTTTTTATATAAATTCAGCTGTTTTATAAAACAATCTATATTGCAATGCCTTAAACTCAACCAGTGTTGCTTATAAATCTTTACTTTCCTTCCTAACTGGTATTTTTCTGATGAACATTTTCCTAATTGCAACTGAAAAAATAGACAAAAATTATACTCAATAATCGCGCGATTTAAATCGACTAGTGTCGGGATTGACATCCCCAACTACTACTTAGTAAATAAAAAGTAGTTGCTACTTAATCTACTTTTTAATATCGAATGCCATTATAGTAAATTTTTTCGCCACTTACGTGCATAGCGCCAGCGAGGTGCACCCATAAGAAGAACAGCGAAGACATGAGCTCACACACACCCTCTCACACATACACGCAAAGAAATATTGTTGAAGTATATAAAAAATGGCACTTTGGGGAGCGCATTAATAACAGCGATTGAGGACAAGTGCTTGACTATAAGTTTGCTTCTTGCTTTCATGACGCTTTTAGCGCTCTTCACACACACATACGTGCCTGTATGAGTAGAAATGAAGAAATTATATTTTCCTTAGGGTGCACACACCACACGTCCACGTTAAGACATATGCGAATATGCAATATTTTTTTTTTCTCTTGTACTTTGAGTAAGTGAAAATAGAATGGAACATTTTAATGACTTTTTCTACACCCAAAACCTATGCACAGTCATGTGCGTGTGTGTGGGTGTGTGTAGCTATAGCGAAAACTCTTTTGCTACAAATTTTTATTTCTTAGTTCTTTTGTTTTATTTTTAAATCTTTTATTGTAGCTTTGCATACTTTGTAGCGCTCAGACATTACTCACTTCACCTTTGTATAGTTTCTTGAGGAAAATTGAAATTTTATTGCTTACTTTACACGTTTCCCGCAATTGGATGGCCGCTCGCAGCCGTTCTTATTTATAAGCCTTACAAACTTTGAGTGTGTGCGAAAATAAATATATACAAATGTATGTGGGTGCTCGTGAGCACTTGTCCTCGGAGAATTGTAGATGTGTTTGCGTGTGTGTAAACCGATTATAGACCATAAGTATTTTTTTCGGATACAATTTAAGTGCTGCCAAGGGACACTTTGTTAAGGAAATGTGGCGAGTTGACATAAAAATCCAAAGAGAAATGCCGAGGACGATGTAACAGAAACTAAAATAAAAGGGTATAAAATACATAAAAAACTAAGTAAAATAAGAAGGTTAAGCAGTTATCAAAAGCTTACACACAAATACGTTTACGTCTGCAAGTGTGCGGGCGTATGTGTGGGTTTTAGGCTGGCCGAAAAGTTATAAAATTTTATTTCACAAACTTGTTTCAGCCAGCAGCATATGCTTGGGTGCATATCACGTACGTAGAGATGTCTTTGTGAAGCAACATCCCTGTAGGGAAAAGTCGGAGCTACCAAGTAGTCAATTTCGTGGCATCACTTTTGGTGTAGGTAGACATTTAGGAGATTTGAAAATTCAGTTTGCAACCGATTCAGACAACTCGGGAGCTAACAGCATTGCATCTGGAATAAGCCTTTCAGATCCTGATGCATAAATTGTGCATTGTGTTGGATTTTTCATATGTTTGTTTGTATGAAATGATGAAAGTATGAGCGATATAAATCGATTTTGGACTTCTTTCTCTTAATACTTCACTCAAATCATTAAAACATACCTGCTTCAAAATTTGTCCATATTCTAATGAGCACCTTGTGCTGTGTGAAAGTGAGACATGAAAGTAAAGGGTGGTTCAATTTCAAAGGCCGATGTTAAATGTGAACCACACCTAAACGTCAGGCTTTTTTCTGCATTTCATCTAACATTTTTCTATTCCAGACTAACTGAATTCGAATCATGGAAAGATACATAATCGAGCAACGTGTTAAAGGCTTATTATGAAAACGGGCGTTCAAATCAAAATGCATATTGCGCACTTCGTGAAGAAAATCATCTTCAGTGATGGGACACATTTTCACCTCAATGGATTCGTCAATAAGCAGAATTGCCGCATTTGAGCGAATGATAATCCAAGAGGTATTGCCAAAAAACCAATGCACCAACAAAGAGTGACTGTTTGGTGCGGTTTATGGGCCGGCGGCATCATTGGGCCGTATTTTTTCCAAAATGAGGCCGGGCGGGCAGTTACTGTGAATAGTGTTCGCTATCGTGAGATGATAACGAACTTTTTATGGCCCGAATTGGAAGATATGGATGTGGACGATATGTGGTTTCAACAGGATGGTGCCATTTGTCACACAACTAACGAAACAATGGCTCTTTTGCACGAAAAATTTGATGTCCGAATAATCTCACGTCGCGGCGATGTCAATTGGCCGTCAAGATCATGTGATTTGACACCGTTGGACTTTTTTCTTTGGGGTTATTACAAAGAAAAGTTGTACGTCTATAAGCCAGTAACAATTCAAGAGCTGATGAATGAGATAATTCGGCACATTAACGGCATAGAACCTCAATTATGCCTCAGCGTCATCGAAAATTTAGACCATCGGATGGAGGTATGCCACCGAGGCCGCGGCGGCTATTTGGCTGATGTTTTATTCTACGCGTAATTGAACCATATCAATATTATCATAGTAGAGAGAAATGATAATAATTTCTTAAAAAAATTTTATTTTATTCAAAATCAACACCGGCCCTTAAAACTTAACCACCCTTGGTTTTTTTTTAAATTGATCTTTTTTGTGAATTTATATAAACTGAGTAAATCTTATTAAGACCAAATTAAGAGTCTGATTACATTTAAGGGGTAGGTATGTAGAGGTAGTCAGAGGTCCGAAAAAATGATGATTTTCAATAATTTTGTTTTGCTAGTCAGTTGCTTTATTTCACAAAAATAAACACTTAGCATTAATATTTCGACTTGACTTTAGCAAAATTTCAAAAACAAAAAAATAAATAGTAATTGTAAAAGATATCGCTATTTGAATGGATCCCGTATTATGTAGAGTTATAGGAATTATTTAATTACTTACACTGTGTCATCTATTCCTGGGCATATGGCGCTTATCTGCCTCTTTCATACGTGCATCATCCAATGCAGTATACGAACGCTCCGGAGCGCCCGAGCGCCCTTTGTATTTGTATTTGTCGGACTCACTTCAAATTTGTAAGATATTGTACTTTAAGAAAATGCAAAAAAAAATATCCGATTATTTGAAAATTTCCCTTTTAACTCACAAAACAATATTATTGACCAAACTTTATAAAAGTTTCACAACTGGGTTGGGGTATAAGTTCATGGCGTATTATATTTGCTTCTGTTTTACAATGATTTTTTTGTTATATGGCAAAGAGTAAGTATTCATTCCGTAGAACTCTTTTTGCTCTACATGTTGTATGTTTAAGTTATTTCACTTTTTATCACTTTTGATGCTTAGAAATTATATACCCAGGAGGCAAAAATCAACATTTTCCACACCTGCTCTTCTTTCCTCTTCATCGAGGTCAAAAGGCTACCGAAGCAGTCCGGGACATTTGCGACTTATATTGAGAAGATCTACAGCAAAGAAATGGTTGGCAAAGTTCAAAAATGGCAACTTTTACGTTGATGACACGTCCCGCAGCGGACAATCTTCTGAACGCGATGAAGAACGTCTCAAATCACTTTTGAAGGAGAACGGCCACCAGACTAGTAGTGAATTGGCGGGAAAATGAGCTGCGATCATAAAATGATTCCAATCACCTTCATACATCGGGATTTACCGAAAAATTGGGAGCTCAGGAGCCACACGAGCAACACGCGATTATAAACAGCCCCTTTTGTATCGAGTCACCATGGGAGATCGAAAATGGTGCCTATAGATCAATATGAAGCAAAGAAATTAGTGGGTAGCTGAAGAAGATACGCCAAAGCCGAGAGTCAAGCCGGATTTTCATCCAAAGAAGATGATGATATGTGCTTGGTGGAACTGGGAGCGCATGGTGGACTGGGAAATGCTCGAAAAGAAAGCCACGATCATGAAGGGGCCCTACATAGTCCAGTAGCACCGCGTGAATGAGGCTATTCGATTGAGCCATACTCCTTCATCCCAACGCCAGGCCCTATGTTGCACAAGTCGTCAAAGCAGCAGTCCAGGAGCTTGGGAAGGAGGTCTTTCGGCAACCGCCGTATTCTCCAGACTTTACACTGATGGATCACCATCTTTTCCGCTCCCTGTCATATCATTTGAAGGGCGTTACCTTCGATAACACAGAGATCGAGGTGCTTAAAACTGTCTGAACAACTTTTTTGACACCAGACCGGACGATTTTTGGCTGAACGGCATCAACAAATGGGTCAAGAGATGGGAAGAGGTTGTAAACAGCAACGGCGAATGTATAATTGACTAACTTATTTCTATAATTATTATTTTTTTTTAATAAAGGACTTCGGTAAAAACGGTACGAACTTATGCCCCAGCCTAATATTATGAAATGTAGAACACTTTCCAAAAAAATTCTGTCTGTTTCAATAAGGTGCGAGTGGCTGTGAGTGGTAGAGTTAATTCGGTAAAAAATGAGTTTTTGTTATTTGGTTTTTTTTTTAAATGAAGTTTTACATGACTTTTTATAAAATGCGTATATTTTGCTCGTCCGCTAGAATTAGAAAGACCATAGGGCAGACCGCTTTCAGTAATCCATAATTAGGGTCGTTCCGGAAAAGAATGGCTATTTTTCAGACTTTGACAAATCCTATTATGCGAAAAGTATCCACAAACTAGTCCAGCGTCGGACGAAGTGTGTAAGCTCAAAAAGAGAACATGTCAAAAATTAAGAAGGGTTTACCCGAAACAATTAAGCATTTCTTATTTTTGCACGGACATTTCATTTGACCCTCGTGGAAAATGAAATATTTTGAGAAAGTCGCACTGAAAATCAATGAGCTTTGGAGTAAAAAGAAATTCCTGCTCGAGTCAAAAGTATCGATATTTAATATGATACTTTGTGACACAATTGAAAATGACAAAGAAATGACGAAAAATGAAAAAAGCGATCCCTGATTTCGGCAAAAAAAGCAATGAGTTTCGATATTGACTTGGAATGTCCAATGACCAGAAATGTTTTGTGAATTTTGATTTCTGTAGGAAGTTATTCCACAAATGTCAAATGACCGTTGATTGATATCCTTTCTCCAGTTGATTGCTTATATAAAATCTAAGCATTTACAGCAGCTAAATCCAGAATGTTGAAAAATACCTGGACAGGCCATCTATTAGATTTACATTTTCTAGCCATTCGATCCGTCATATCCATGTCAAATTTTGTGCTATTATAAAAAACAATAGTTTCAGGTATACATTTACCTTTTTCTTCAATTTTTACATATTTATGCTTCGAACTTAGTAAGAGAACTTTTTTGTTCGGTTTGCTTTTGTAAATTGTTAGAGTACAATTATTTGATTTGTAAAGCTGCGTTGAAAAATGTGTTATTTTCTCTTTCTGTTCTTTTGCAGGTTTGGGTACTTCCCTCTTATTCGGTCGAATAGTGCCTACTGAGGTAGTTCTCTTTGATAAAAGTTTTGTTGCTAAATACGGAAATCCATTCACAATATATTTACTTTCAACATCCGATGCCAACCAGAACTTGATTCCGAACTTATCGGGTTTATTGGGCGTATATTGCGTAAATCGGCATCTTGATTTTGTTGCAAATACCTGGTCATCAACAGTAAGTTTTGACTATTTTCTATAAATGCATTTCATCTTGGAGATGAGAGCAAATTTGTCAGTCTGCAGTCGGCTGGCTCCGCTCACATCTTCTATCAAAACGAATAAAGCGCATAATTTCTGTGAAACGATTTCTTTTCCTTGTTCGTGAAAAAAATGCAAGACCCCATTTCTTATTCCATAAATATGAAGCGTTCAAGTTTCTTATTTCATATGCACCACGTGCAAATAAAATTGCAATGAAAGCATCTAGCGCTTCTAAAGTTATACTCCATTTGCATCCTGAAACTTGACATGCTTCTGATTCTGTGCACATTTTTATATGATTCATAATTCCCTGTTCAAGTATCAACGAAAATGCACTCCTTACTTTGCCCTTCATAATGTTGCGTTTCGAATATCTCGTTGGCCCTGATATTTCTCTGAAAATTGTATGAAGCGGATATCTTCCAAGTCCAGAGCCTTGCTGAGTTCTGATCGTTTTCTTCACATTCATCTTTGGAACTGCAGAACAATCTCATTCTTTTTCGTCACCTATGTTTCGTGATCACAACTTCTCATCCTCATTATCCCTGTCGAATAGCTCAGAGTCAGTGTTTAGTGGATCATATATACTATCCCCACTCTATTTGAAGAACTCAGCAATTTTGAAATGCAGAAATTAGTACCTACTATTTTTAATTGCTTACTACCCAAACTTTGCATGCTGTACCCAGCATAAAACAAACTGTAAGCACATGGCGTTTTCCTGGAACAAGTTCGGATGACATTTTCTTGAAAAACTACTGTTTTTGTGTTATGTTTGAGATTTCAATGCAGATAAAATCATAAAATTTCATATATTGTAAATTCTAGCGGTCAAAAGACCGCTCAGGATAAACAACGGTAGAGTTCATATTATTATCAGGAAAAACGAAAGAAGAAGAAGAGAAATATATATTAAAAAATTAAACATATAAATATTATTGAAAAAATCGTGCAATAAGTTCAAGAAAAATAAAAACCTGGAATTCGAAAATTTTGATTAAAGTCTCAAAAGCGGTCATTTGATCGCTCTGGTAGGTGTAGTGCTAAGGCGACTCCGAAGGGCAAATGAATTTTATGAGGAGCTTTTTCATGGCAGAAATGCACTCGGAGGTTTGCCGTTGCCTACCAAGGGGTAACCGCTATTAGAACCGTTGGTACTTCAAGCACGGAGATTCACACCTTCACACTTCCGAATGGTAGTTACGGTAGTCACGCATCAACCCATTCGGCTACGGCGACCGCATACCTTCAATAGTTTCACTTAATTCTGAGCAACTTTCGATGGTAAAAAAATTTATTTGAATTTGGATCGATAAAATCTATCAGTTGAATTTTTCTGCCGGGGTTGCCACTGTTGAGAGTGTGTATGTATGTATGTATGTATGTGTCCATTTATAGTTGACACTTTAGGCGCTACTGGAATTTATGCCTGTGTAGGTACTCGTATTTATGGGCTTACACCCATTATATATTAACATTCCAGTGGGGTGTCAAATTGAAATTTGTTCGAATACATTCCGATTTATTGCAGTTATATGAATATATTTATATTTTACCTATTTGTGTTCAGTTGCTTAAATAAAGGAGAGAAATACATATTTTATTGTGTTAAAGGCGTCTGTGACATGAATAAAAAGGAGCTGCTCAGTCCAGATTCAAGTTAAAAAAAATTGAATATGTAACACTCAAAGATAACAACAAATCCATGTAGATTGGGCAGAGAGATATTTTTGCTGGCTAGGCAATTGGAAATTTTAATGAATTTGTGTCCCAAACTCACGTAGATGCACACACATTTGATCAGATTATGTCTGTGGCCACAAGCAATGTTAGGCGCTCAATTAAGCTATCGGGATTAGCACATAAGTTAGTTGTTGCTGGCGACTCATTTGGTTGATTATTGCCGTTATTGGTCAACCAAAAGGTAGAAACCACTACTAGAACCTCAATAGCCACTTTACAGTGCCAAAGTGACGGTTTCGTGTGTGTAGATTGATTATTTGGTTGCATTTGTGATCCAATTTTCGTGCCACCAGATTTGGAGAATTCGGCGAAGATGGCGGTTTACAAACGTTTGAATTTTTTTTTTTTCTTACTTCGTCGGATACTAGTCTAGCCATCGAGCTGGTCGGATTTAACGTTAGTGTTGAAGAGACGAAGAGAGAGAGAGACAAGAGAGTTTCTTCTGTCAGCTGATTCTAATACGATTTAAGAATCGGTTGTCTACGTTTGTCCCACCGACAGGTGGTTTTATGGCTACGAAGTGCCAGATGGCTCGCAGAAAGAGATGCTCTGAGGAAGCAGATTGGCGACATCGCGCAGAGCAACATAATCAGCAAAATGCGCGAACGCGAGGAGAGCTGGAACAGGGTAAAGAGATACATCGAGGACGCACCAAGACGGAAAAAGATATCGACCACGACACAGTGCAACAAAGCGAAGCTGCACTGGTAGAGGCCCAAAAAAACGAGCCTATAGCACGAACTCTGGCTACGAGTTCGGTGCACGCAGATGTGGGGAAATAGAATTGGTCCTTTATGGATGCCGCTCTGGGCTCTCACGAAGTAATGCAGAAAGTAGTCCCGGGAAGGGTGTCTTCCCCGAAAGTGAGGAGGGATTGTTTTAGTGGCCACACCACTTAACACAGTAGACGACGGTGGCCGGTAAGTTCGAAGGCATTTTGAACCCTAACTCACTCACGACAAAAAAAGGTATATAAGTTAATTAATATCTTCTACTCCATGACTGTCTAGTGTGAATTTTGCTGTACGTAGCGAGTTGATGTTCATCGGCTTTGCTTTATTTATGTCAATGCGTAGACTCACACGTTCAGCATGAAGCGAAAGATCATCAAGCTTTGATTGCACATCCTACGTTTTTTTCGAAATCAGCACAAGGTCGTCGGAGTAATTCAGAAAGCTCAGGTCGTTCATACTCAGTGAATATCAATAATTACCTATTTTAGGGTTGCTATGTTATGCTGCTCCGAAAAAATCATCAATAACCACAAGAAACCGTAAAGGAGAGAATGCAGCCTTTTCTGACCCCTGCCGTTAGCTTTAATTAATCAAGAAACAAACAAAAACGAAAACTTTAATCAAGTGATTTCTTATAATTCTTCCACCTTGTGCGGTTTCTCACTACAGATCCAAACTTTTTAAAGGATTTTCTCGCTTCTGACGCTGACGGTATAAATCCATATAATTCTCAGCCTGCCCTGGTTCCTCTGCCATGGGGACTCCAATGTAGCGCAGCATGCGTGATTTCACTGACATCTTTTCTGAGTGTGTGTTCGATCCACCCATGTTTTAATCATAATTTCTTAGAATTTGTTATATTCTTTTTATTGCTGAGGTCTAACCGAAATTTTTAGGTCCGTCAGAAGAAAATACTGAGTTGATGATGGTAAACAACTAAATGCACTGAATTATTATTTAGTGTTGTTCAGTCGGGCATATATGGAGTTTTTGAGGTGTGAAAAATAATGTTTGTTATTTAATCGAGCGCTTCGAAGTATAAACAAGTTATTCTCTTTAGAGTTGTCACAAATTTTCAGCTCTTCATGTTGTCTGCTACTATGAAAAATTTTACTTTAGATGATAGATTTAATTTAAAATTTGCACTTCAACCTAATCATGCCCTCTATTCATCACAGTACCCCATCCAAACACAGTCCCTTATAAAACTTAAGAAAGAGCTGGGTTGGGCTGAGCGCATGCACCTCTATTGTGGCTGCAATTGACCGAGATGTCTCAACTTTCTTCGCGCTATAGCGCCATATTCAAGTAGAAGGGTTACTCGCGTTTACGGTTACTGGTCGTACAGCCGTAAAGAGTCAGTGGATCATATCCCAATTCTGTGCAGGTGACTGCGTAATCCCCAGTGAGGACTTCGCCTGGCCTTGCCCCATAATTTGGGCTACTTTGCTTCCAAGGGTACTAACCCCTGAACTGGGCCAAAATGAGCTGGACAGGATTTATCGTTTTTCACAAAATTCGGTTTCTCAATACCCTCAAGAACAAGTGAAGAATAAACCTTACAGGATGACAGTGCCTGGAGCGCCGCCTCACTAGCGCTCAGAATATATATGGTTTACATATATAATTGGCGCGTACACCTTTTTTGGGTGTTTGGCCGAGCTCATCCTCCTATTTGTGGTGTGCGTCTTGATGTTGTTCCACAAATGGAGGAACCTACAGTTTCAAGCCGACTTCGAGTGGCAGATATTTTCGTTTCTATGAGGAGCTTTTCCATGGCAGAAATACCCTCGGATATTTGCCATTGCCTGCCGAGGAACGACCGCTATTAGAAAAATGTTTTTCTTAATTATTTTTTTGGTGTTTTACCGAGATTCGAACCCATGTTCCCACTGTGAATTCCCAATGGTAGTCACGCACCAACCCATTCGCTCAAAATGGCGACTGGTTATTCCGGAAATTTCTGTGTAAGTTTATCTCTGCACATACACAAATAGCTAACCCTTCCGCTGGGAGGATGCTTGGAAAACTATCCAGCTTCCGGAAGATGCTACCCTCATTGAGTACGTGCACGACATTACATCGGTGGTAGTGGGAAAGCAGCTGGGCGTGCTGCAAGCGTTATGCGACGACGCAATTGTAAGAATCAGAAGATGGCTTGGAAATTTGAAGTTGGAGCTTGTAGCTCAGTGCTTATCGCACTGTCTCAGACAGCGGGAGCAATGCGAGAAAGGTAGGTGTAGCTTTGAACTGATTCTGAACATTGCGAAGTGGATTGGTCAAAAACACGGAGCAATTGATTTCTGTATCATGCACTTGTTTACTGCACAAGGTACAAAGCATACCTGCACAGTAGAATGGGCCGAAAAAAAGTTTTTTCGAACTATATCTTCTGTCGCCAGCAGAGGCCTCAAATTTTGAAATTTCAGTTTAAATTCTGAATAATTTGAACTTTTTTGAATATACTATTTTTTATCATACCGGTATGTGTTACAAATTTTATATGAAGAGGCCTACCGAAACAATTTAATTCACTACACTCCACTCTGTTTGCTTGATCAAGCAATACGTTTATGGAGCTCCCAGTAGCTCGTCCTTGTACTGCGAGTTGAATTGAAGTTACAGCAATTACTTTGTCTATTTTTGCTTCCGCATTATTCGAAAGATATTGTTTCGTATAAAAGCATTTAATTATAATCTTTTATTAAAAGTTTATATGGCGACAATGGCATTAACTTAATTTTCCCTAGGACAAACGTTTAATTGTCCATTGTTTGGAAGCCCTAAGGATTTGCCAGACCATCAACTACCAAGTTAAGAAGATGTATTGAAATGTTGTTTTTTCAAAGACGGGAACTTGGAGTAGAGTCAGGAGGAAACAGAGAGCCGGCCTTTCGATCATATCCGGACAAGTTGCCAAGAAAATCATTTGCATTTATAACAAAGCTTCTATATCCACAGTTTCACATTAAAAGTACAGAGAAATTAAAATGGGTTTATATTCTGCACATAGAATTCCTGCTTTGTAAAAACGTGCTGATGACTTTAAGGCGAATATTCCCCGACTTTTTGATATTTCAGTTTGTAAGTGTCAAGATTTTACAACTTGCTCATGCCCAAGAGAAAAAAAGTTCCTCAAAAAGAGCAAGCTTTTCTGTCAGACCAAAGAGGTGCTCGTATACGCCGATCGATGAGATGTACCGAAGCAAAGTTACTAATAGAAAAATTCTGTGGAGCGAATGGTGAAACTCGTTAATGAAGCATCGCTTCAAGTATGCGAAAGTGACGCTCGGGATGGATTCATTCGGTGTACTTTAGCATCCCGTCAAACTATGCCTCAGTTTGACAACAAAGCACAATACTCCCTCTGATTTGATAAATATGAAATGAACTATTCCTTTACGTTTAAAGAACGCAGAGTTTCTTGAAATACTTTTCATTTTATAATTTTTTATCAATATTACAAAATTTGGATAAAAAGAAAAAACTTTGGTAAACATGAAATTAATTATTGCTTTAAATTTAAAAACCGCAGTGTTTTCTTGAAATACCTTTAATTTTTTTACTTTTTTACATTATTACAAAACATTTAAAAAAGAACAAAACCATTTAAAAAAAATAAAAATAATAAAAAATAATAAAAATTAAAAAAAATTTAATAAAAATAAAAAAAAAAACCAAACAAAAGGAAAACAAAAAATTGGAACCCAAAAATGCAGCAACCCCCATGTGGTGGGTTCTGGGCTACAAAAATATTTATGTACTCGTATTTTCGCCAGTAAAAAGTAGGCAAAACGCTGCACAATCAATAACGTTTTATTATTCTTTTATAGTGTACAGGCGCATAATCTTGGATAAATTTATATCTAATTAGTTAATAGTCCTTATTTTTGGTAATGAAATGTGCTCCGGAACGAATGCATAGAGAAAAAAAAATATCCGGAAAAAATAAAATTTTTCAGAATATCAACTGAAATTTCAATATTTGAGGTCTTTACTGGCGACAGAAGATATCGTTCGATTGGGCTAAAATTTGGCATACATTTTATTAGTCTTACAGTGCAACTTTTCCGCTCTATGAGAATTCGATCCTAAAAAAAATTTTTTTTTCGGCCCACTCTACTGCTTCCTCTTGAGAACGACTCGTACTACCCGCAGTGTCCCGAAGAAC
>JAYXIM010047567.1:0-16826 GCA_037575425.1 Anastrepha fraterculus
TGTTGTAGCAGCATAAACATCCCCCATAAATATACGGGGCATGCTGCTGAAGTCACAGTCCTGGCCGGGTATGAATCAAAGTCGTTGCGGTTACGTAGAATCGATTGTCGTAGGTACGTCGCTCTGATTGTTTGTGGCTAGTTAATTGTCAAATGAATTGAATTTTAGATTATTATACTTTCTTCAAAGACTCCTTTCTCGATGTCAGTGACTTTAGGTACACACAGCATACCCCAAGCTATAAGCACAGCGGCTTCTATACCAAGGAAAATCGCGATCACAACGTTACTAATCTTTTCGTTCCATCAGCAAATAATTACGCGCTAATTTAACTCAATAATTCTGTAAGAAATATTCACTTGACGCGAAAAAAATTTAACGCCACACATGCACATGCATACACTTACAAAAAAGCAGCAAGACATTGCTTTGAACTGGTCAAGACTGTTTTGGAGTACGGCTAAGCTAACTTCAGCTACGTGCACTGCCTGGTAGATACCGCCAAACTTGCGAGCGCTTGTACAGTGAGGAGCCAGATGCGTTAAGCAGAATGAGTATGTGAGCTGTAGGGTTTGGGGCAGGTTGTTGCACGAATTGTTGATAAAAGAAATTGGGGTCATGTACGCGCGAATGAGCGACAAGGGACCACAACTGAGTATAGAAGAAGGACGAAGAAAAAGAGGAGGTGTCAGCAAACAAAAAAAGGTATCACGCAGCCGACCAACTTTTTTGTTTGCCTTTATAGCAATCGGTTCTGTTTCCATACTCCATAGCACTTTTGACCAGTTCAAACCAATGTGTTGCTCCTTTATTCGCCGGCCACGTTTTTGGACGTTTTGGTGCTTAATGCTACATCCATACCTGTTTGAATTATTTATTTTTCTTTTTCGGTGATTCTCGGCTCGAATACTTTGTTTCCCTCAAGTTTTCGTCCCGCAAATGAAGCCTCATCAACTATATTGCCGTCTGCCGTCAGTGTTTTTGGCTGCCACTACTAGCGAATTTCCTCTCTTTGCCTTCAGACTGCTGCTGGTATACTTTAATACGGTTTGTAGGGCTGTGCTTGCGACTCCATGCCTTTGGTTTCAGCTTCGAATGCAGTTTGGAATTTTTGAGGTCTCTTTCGTGTTTTTTTAGTAGGGGGGCCTGCGTGTTACCATCATTTGCTGGATGATGTATGTTGCGCTTTCGATTTGGAGCAGCAGGACATCTGTTTCTTGTGTTTATGTCTTCTCTTTGCCCCACATGTTTGCCCGAGCGCCTCATTGCAATTTTTTCTTTTCTTCTGCTCCTCCTCCTCCTACTTCTTCTCCACCTACTACTTTTACTTATGCGTTCGAGGCTTGCTTATATTGTTTAACCCTTTCTTGCTGTTGTTGCTGCTGTTGTTTTAAAGCAGGTTTACAGGTGCTTTTTTGTAGCCTTCAAGCAGTGCTTGTTAATGCTGTTGTTCTGCTGCTATTGCTGCTATAGCAGTTTTCGAAGTGGAAAGTGAGCGTGCGTCGGCTGCCGACTGTCGGCTGTCACTGGCTTCAGCAGCAGCACGGCTGCCGTTTGCATTTGCTCCACAGCCTCGAGCTTTTCGACTAAGTTATGTTTGTAAGTGTGTATGTTGCACACGCAAGTCACCTGTATGAATATGTATATGTAACTATGTGCGTATGTATATATGAATGCATGCAGCATATAATCCCATACTTGCACCCATCCTTTTCTTTATTAACAATTTTAAAATTTATGGCGTTAAACGGTGCATGATGGATCACTGGAAAAGGGCAATAAGTTACGCTTCGCGGTACTAAAGTAGCAGCTCACATATGGTGAATTATCAGCGGAGCAGGGGCACATACATACCTACAGACTTTCTACATAGCCGCATTTGTGCAGCCCGCTTTATTGCTTTACAGTTCTTAAAATTTAATTTTCTGCCAAAAATGTATGCATCACACACTTCACATATCGATAAGGTACTAAATTCAATGGTTTTTATTAGGGGTGGGATTATTTTCGAATAATATTCGAATAAACATTATTCGAATAAAACGAATAATACTATTCGTTTCAAATAATTCGAATAGTTCATTATTCGAATACCTTACTATTCGAATACCTCACTATTCGAATAGTATACTATTCGAATACCTCACTATTCGAATACCTTACTATTCGAATACCTTACTATTCGAATACCTCACTATATATTCATTTACATCAGGGAGAAAGTGCTTTTAAAAATATAAAAATTACATTGGCCTTTCTCATGGTGCATGCACTTGTACATAAACCGATTAGTAGTCCGCTAATCTAAATAAATATTTACCAAAAATATTCGAATAGTGAAGTATTCGAATAGTGATGTATTCGAA
This sequence comes from Anastrepha fraterculus, assembly GCA_037575425.1. Taxonomy (NCBI): domain Eukaryota; kingdom Metazoa; phylum Arthropoda; class Insecta; order Diptera; family Tephritidae; genus Anastrepha; species Anastrepha fraterculus. Next base: position 2,367 of record JAYXIM010047567.1, read on the forward strand.
TAGTAAGGTATTCGAATAGTAAGGTATTCGAATAGTGAGGTATTCGAATAGCATTATTCGAATAAACGAATAAAAAATTCGAATAAATATTATTCGAATTACGAATACCTCTCGAATAAAAGATTTTATTATTCGAATAATTTTTATTCGAATAGTCCCACCCCTAGTTTTTATTTTCAAGCACTACACTTATTCCAACAAAAGCAAAATATGATTTACTAAAAGTGCCTTTGTGAGGTTACTTAGAAAGAGTTCTCTCAAGGACCGCACATTGCGTTGTTCTTGTAAGATTTCTTCCGTCCTAACCCAATATTATTGCATTTTTTTATTTGATTGTTATTGCTATTGCTACTCATTTTTGTGGCAATTCGAATCTATCGAGAACCCAAGATCAGACATCTCACTCTAATATTGGGTAGTCGAAAAAGTCCTTTCGTATTTTGTCAATAGATGTCGTTGGAGTCATCTATCTCCAGTGCTACCAATCACATTGTGTCATATCATATGGTGTTAGAAAGGTGACATTTTAAGCTTCATTTAACCAAAAAAAATTAAATTCGGAGAAGTTAAAAAAAAGTTATAGCTGTTCAAAAATGAGTGAAAATAATGAAGAAATTCGCTATATTTTGAAATTTTTGTATAAAAAAGGCAAAAGCCACCAATGAAATTTGTGAAGTTTACGGAGACGATGCTGTATCAGTTCGTTTAGCACAACAATGGTTCGCTCGCTTCCGTTCTGGAAATTTCGATGTGAAAGATGCACCTCGCTCCGGTCGACCTATCGTTGAAAAAGTCGATGATATTATGGAAAAGATTGACCAGGACCGTCACATAAGCTGCCATGACATCGCCAAGGCACTAAACATTCATCATCAAACGGTTTTGAACCATTTAAAAAAGGCTGGTTACAAAAAGAAGCTCGATGTTTGGGTACCACATGAATTGTCTGTGAAAAATTTAATGGACCGAATTAACATCTGCGATTCTTTGCTGAAACGAAATGAAATCGAACCATTTCTGAAGCGAATGGTAACAGGAGACAAAAAGGGAATCAAATACCACAATAATGTGCGAAAAAGATCATAGTCCAAGGGTGGTGAAGCTCAACAAATGGTCACAAAGCCAGGATTGATGCCTTGAAAGGTTATGCTGTCTGTTTGGTGGGATTGGAAAGGAATCATCCACTATGAGCTGCTCCAGCCTGCTCGAACGATTGATTCTACACTTAACTGTCAACAACTGATGAGATTGAAGCAAACAATCGAAAAAAAAACGGCCAGAACTGATCAGCAGAAAGGGAGTCGTCTTCCATCAGGACAACGCTAGGTCACACACATCTTTGATGACTCGGCAAAGGCTGGGAGAGCTTGGCTGGGAAGTTTTGGAGTAAAGTTGGCTTCAAGAGAAGCCTGTGAAAATTACTTGTCGCAGTTTTTCGCCGAGAAACCACAAAAGTTTTACACTGAGGGAATAATGTCTCTAGAAGAAAAATAGCAAAAGGTGGTCGACCAAAATGGTACATATTTGGTTTAATAAAGTTCATTATAAATATAAAAAAAAATGAGTTGAAGTTTGATTAGAAATACGAAAAGAGTTTTTCGACTACCCAATATATCAACGGCTATGGTAGGCGGTTTGTGGAAGCAATGGTCTGCACAAGACTGTAATGCTAATGATGATGATGATGGTAGGCGGTTAGTTGATGTAGTGTTGTCCGAATGTAAAAATTATGTTTTCCCAGGTACATAATTCTAGTTACACCCAATACTAAACAATTGCAATCTCCGTTAACGAACTTTTTTTCGAAACAACAAACAATTTCAGTCCTGCTATAGTCAGTGTGGAGCCGTTCCAGACCAGCTCTTCGACAATTTCTTTACTTCTATTTCGGAGTCTCAACATCGAAATGAAGGCAATATTACGTCTATTAGGCAACTTCGTCCAAAACTGTTTTACAAGACTAGTACAAAACAGTTCAGACCGAAAAACACCTGCCCGACCCGATAGCTGCTCTGATATTTCAGTATGCATAATCAGCTTAGTAAGTCCCTGCACCAATGCCAGAGTTCATTTCGCAACCATCTGTGAGGGTTGATGGATCGAAGCATTCTCTGGAGTATACCTATATGAATATCTTCCGTTCGTGTGGTCAACGTCTTTCGCTGGGAATGTTCAATGTATGGCGAAGGCAATCCTTCTGCTGTGTCCCATTTATTCTCCGTATTCGTCCGGTTATTCACTATACCTACTGTTGACTCCTCGTCGCGCCCGTCTTTTTCACATATAAGAATACTTTTTCATTTCTTTTATGTGGAAGTTATTATCTTAAAGTTCTCGTGGAAGAGCTTCGTATTACAAATATAATCTGTTTATAGAGCAGTTAAGAGAGTGCAGAGTATCCCTGTACTGTAAGGCGGCTCTTTACAGAGCCCTATTTCGCTTAACTTCAGAACGCTCCGAGAAGCAGTTCTTTGTATCAACATATACTTCCAGGTGTATCAACATATCTACCGGTGGCACGTTACAGATCACATTCAAAGCCCCCGTTGGTTTCGATCTGATTACTCGAATGATTTCCAACAGTTGTACACTGCCCTTTATTGTGTGTCGACATACTTTATCTTTAAAACTATTTTGAGCAAAGCATTCAATGGCCTCTGTAGGCAAAAGTATTTTTTAATATTATTCAAAAGGGTAGCAGCTTCGCCATTCTCGGCCACACATATGTAAGTGAGATCAAGGGTATGCAAACCTCGAAAAGAATTGTATTGTAGATATACGTCCGATGAATAGAGTCAAAAGAACAGTAGGAGGCACATTCCAACCTGCCCTGCAAGCTATTTTGTACGCCTTTAACTTGTAAAATTATGTGCGTGACCTATGAAATATTAATGATGCTAGCCGCTCGTACAACGGTTAGCACCAAGCGACACCTGAAAATAGCTATTACAGTGAAAAAATATAAATACCAACATCAGTTAACGAAATTAAAACTTCGATAACAATAACAGCATTACGGAGTCAGGCGAAATGCCCTCGCCTGTCCACAAACCTTCAAAAATGACAAAAAGATGAAAAAAGTATTAATGGCAGCAGCCATTACACTGCCTACTGAGTGACACACAGATAACATAGCAACAACAATATTGCAAACCTTTCCGGCTCAACACGTCATATGGCCCGTATATGCATACATACAAAGTACATATGTAAATACGTAATGACACTCGTCTGCATACCCATGTTGTTGGTGCTTCCCTGCGGGAATTATACGGGGCGGGTGTACAATGTCGCCGCCACGCGCCTAAAGTTTCCCCAAAAAAGTATCCAAAAGTCGTTGAAAAAATTAACAACAGCGAAGCAATAACCAGTCAACGGCAATAAAGAAAAAATTAACAACAACAACAGCAATAATGCCGCTGACGATAACAGCAGTTGTAGCTAAAAATTGTCATCGGCGACGTTGGTGCTGGAAAAATGTATACGTTTTGCTGAAAAAGATGTGGCTGCGGACTAAAACACGCCGCGTGGCACACAAACCAACACATATACGTTTTTTTGTGGCTGAAAATGTTGGAAAGTACATTGGCTTCTTTTGCACTAGGCTCCATGGCAAATGCTACCTTACAAAGAAAATTTTCTTTTTCTTAAAGTGAAATTTATCTGCTGCACCTCTTTTTTTTGTTTTTGCTCTGGGATTTTTTAGCACTCCACAGTTTTTTGATTGCATGGTTGTAGTTTTGCACTCAGTTAAACACCTGTATCGCCACAATGACGCTGCCCCCCAGTAGAAACGGCAATGCTCTGCGATGATGTCTCTCTCCCAAACCCAAATTTGCACTCCTTTACACCGCAGTGTGGCAGGCGTCACAGGAACCATATGGGGATTTCTTGCCTTTGCTTGTATATAACCAGCGAGAATAAATTAGGTTAGGTTCGACTGGCTGGTCCCAAAAACTATGTTAACTGGGACATGGGAAATATTGTATATTACATATGTATTCTTAAATCATCCCGATCTTTTGTCGAATTCAAACAAATTTCTAGAGGCATCTAGTCTAAATTCCAGAGCAATCTGAAGCGCATCCTAAGAAGTGGTGTACATCTGCACAAGAAGAAATAGAATTTATAACATCTCTACAGCTATTAAAGGAATCGTTATATGGTACATCGTTAATTAGTGCACTTGCTATTCAAAGCAGCTCTAACCTTCTCCTCAATTTGTAAAAACAGCAACTTCAGAGGGTGTTGTATGCCTATAACAACGTGGATAAGTGTCAAGTTTTCATTTGTAGAGTTAAACTAACTTGCAGAAGATAGGTTGCTTTTTTGTTTCGCGACTACATGCAATATTTGCTTCTTTAGATCGCAAAAGATTTGTTATTTACAAAAAGTCATTACGCAATTGTAGTGAAAGTTAGAGAATGTATCACTTTAAGAATTTGATTCACAAGAACAAATAGTTGGATCTACGAAAGAGAAATTCTATATCCGTAAAATAAGTGAAAGACAAGAATTTGAACAGTTCACTAGCAGATGGTTGGTTGGTTAAAGTGGTGATTCTTCCAGAATCCAACTAGCGCTTTCGCGCCATTTTGTTGCCACATCCTCGTTGCCAACTTGTTTAACGGTTTTTTACAGAATAACTATATCCAGTCTGTGCGGTTAAGGAACCTTATTAGGTTGTTAACGTCTAAGCCAGATAGTTGTTCGAGATTCTCGAACAGCGGTTGGCCCAGGGTTAACAGTCTGTCCTTCCATAGGGCAGGGCATTCACAGAGGAAATGGAAGATTGTCTCCTTTTTCTCCGGTTGTTTACAACTGTGACAGTATGTATTGTGAGGGATACCCATTTTGGTTGTTTGTTCTCCGATAGACCAAAAGCCAGTTATGACTGCCGTTAGTCTCCAGGCATCCCGTCGTTTCATTCTTATTAATGCCGACGATTGCTTGAGGTTGTAGGTGGGCCATAACGTTCTGCTAATATTGCATTTCGTCTGGACTTTCCACCTACAGTCAGCGATTCGGAGGTATTTTTGGGAAATTGTGCTCTTTACTGCACCTGATGGTGTGAGTACCGATTATGCAAGAGCGTTATTCACGGCAGATCCCCCTCTTGCCAGTTCATCTGCTTTTTCGTTACCTTCAATGTTCAGATGTCCCGGGACCCAGATTAAGGTAACTTTACGGTTTTCACTCAAGATGGTGAGGCTATTTCCACTTTGTTCCACCACTTTGGAGGTTGTTGTGGCCGAACCCAGTGCCTGGATTGCAGCTTGGCTATCCGAGAGAATAGCGATATTACCCTTAAAAGAGAAATCTGCGATTAGTAGCCTGCAAGCTTCCCCAATCGCCAGTACTTCCGCCTGGAAGACACTGCTGGTATTAGGGGACGCACAGATTTCTCAATTTTAAGTCTGTAAGAATATATACCAGCTCCAACACCGCAGCCCATTTTACTTCCATCCGTATAGACTGTAGTGTCGAAGTTGTTTAGAGAGAATCCCTTATTCCATTCTTCCTTAGTTGGGAAGAGAGTGGCAAAATTCCTATTGAAAGTTACCGTCGGGACGATGTAGTCAGTTCTCACCGAGATTAACTGAGTTTGTCGCAATAATAGACTAGCATGACCATAAGTTTTTTCTCTCCAGCGACCCGCTTCGTTTAACCTAAATGCACTCATGGTTGCTGTCTTCTTAATATGTAGGTCTATTGGTCACTAGCAGATACTTTTTAAAGAAATATGAATAGACCAGACGGTGCTAGAAAAACTGACTCGAGAGGGAGCCTGCGAAAAAGGTATTTTTAACGACAAACAAGCACTAAAAGTATCTCCTTTAGACAAAATGAAATCAAACATTAAATACAGTCACTCACTCTTATTTGAAACAAATACGACCCGTAAGGCACTTTATAAAAAAGTGTAAAAAGTGTATATTTGGCGAAAATTGAAAAACAGAGTATGAAGAAATTTTTTTATTTGGTTTTATTTCATTTCTCAACATAAAGTACAAAGAATTCACTCCGCAGCTTAAATGATGCAGTCAAAAAAGAGCAGCTGTTTATTTCTAATTTTTTAAATTTTAAGCTATTTAGTACTTTGTTGTCAATTGCGAGACATGAAGTCAACTAAGTTTTTTGTGCATTCGGGACTTATTTGATTCCACTCTTCAAGTATCGCCTTTTTAAGATCAGATTTGTTATGGATGTCATATTCTCTCACGTATATTGTATTTGGCTTCAAAACCGACCACAAATTTTCGATTACGTTCAAATCCGGTGATGGCGCGGGAGTTTCAACACTGTGGGGACATTTATATACATACGAGGGGTGCCTTTTATTTGGCAGGATTTGGCAACCCTGGTGTTGCAATCTGGCAACTGACAGCTGTATCGCAAAGTTTGACATTTTTTGGCTTTTACGTACTCAGAACGTTTTGAAATACCAGTGCTATTTGTGTTGTTTACAGTAACTTAAAAGATTCATCTCGGTCCAAAAATGGAATTAAATCGTGGACATTTTCGTGCGATTATTTTTTACAACTTTCGACGTGGATTAACTCAGCAACATTGCATGGATGAACTTAATTCATTTTTTGGCGATGAAGCTCCATCAAGGACCAGTGTTAATCGATGGTATGGTGAATTCAATCGTGGTCGTAGTTCACTCCAAGACGAATTTCGTGAAGGTCATCCAAAATCAGTTGTTGTTCCGAAAACCATTGATGCTGTGCGCGAACTGATATTGCAAGAGCCAAATCCAACAAAAGTTGTTCGCGCACGAAGCACTTCCAAGCAAATGGTCGCCTGTTTTTTCGGAAAAACTGGACATGCCGCAACCGTCCCACTAGAACAACGCAGAACAGTAAATTCTGAGTGGTACACACCCATTTGTTTGCCAGTTGTCTTCCAAGAAATTAGGAAAACCAATCGCCAAAGACGGATCACTCTTCACCAGGACAATGCGAGCTCTCACACATCGGATCAAACAACTGCATTATTGAGCACCCAAAACATCGAATTGAAGGGTCATCCGCCGTATAGTCCTGACTTGGCACCGAATGACTTCTTTTTATTCCCGTACGTAAAAAACAAACTGAGAGGTCAACGTTTTTCGACACGTGAAGAAGCGGTTGCGGCATTCAGAATGCATGTTTTGGAGGTACCTCATTCAGAGTGGCAAAAGTGCATCGACAATTGGTTCAAACGCATGCAAAAGTGTATAGATCTTCATGGAGACTATTTTGAAAAACAATAAAGTGATTTTCGATAATTAAAATTTGTTTTTGTTTTCTAATCCCGAAATATAAAGGGCACCCCTCGTATAAACCATGTTTGTACTTATATTATTTGGGACTGTGCTTATGGTAGTTATCTTAATAAAAGCGACAGGCATCTTCAACTTGTAATGTTCTAGCGCTTTGAACCAAATTTCCTTGCGGAAGCCTTAAGTAAACATATTTGTTCGTTGTTTCTTCGATAAAGGGCAAATTTCCAGCTCCATTTGAAGACATGCATGCCCAAACCATCTGGTCGAAATAAGTTTATTTTTATCTCGTATGCAAAAAGTAGGGTCTCCAAAATGTTGGGGTCTTATTTAGATGGTCACGCGCAAGCTGAAATCTTTTACTTCTGCGAAAGGTTTATTACGGGCTCATCTGCCATTTAAATTTGCTTCTATCAGTACTCTTCGAACAGTTTCTGGATGTCATTCTTACCTAAATCCTTTTTGGCCATTTCAGCTAACTTTAGAGCGCTTGTTGCGTTTGACGCACTAACCAATTGAAGAAAAATCCCCTGACACTCTTTCTCCGAGAAAGTTGTATTTATCACACGAATTTCATGCATAAAGCTTTCAATAATGTGTTGCAACTGTTGACGATCTTAAGTATACAATTTCAGCTATTTTACGAAACGACATTCCTTTTTTTGAAATGCTCTAGAACAAACTCACTTAAATTTAATATTGCTTTATTTCAAACTCACTCTACAAACCTTCGCAGACTAAAAATACAATTTCATTGGTTGAAACCTGCTCCGGAAATAGCGGTACTTTTAACTGTATAATTTAAGCTGCGGCGTGAATTCTCTGTATATATGGACACTTTTTTGCATTTTATGTTCAGAAATGAAATACAACAAAATACATAAAATATCTACATACTCGTACTCAAAATGTTGTCAAATATAGAACACTTTACAACAAATCGTATATGTACCTATCATATACTTACTTACTTACTTAGTTACTTAGGTGGCCATAACAACCCGTTACCGAGTTACGGCCGACCTCACTAGCTCTCTCCAGGCGCCTCTGCTTCGCGCGCGCCTTCTCCAATTCTGTACACCAAGCGAGCATAGGGTTTCCTCCACCTGGCCTTTCCACCGGAGCAATGGTCTTCCTCTGCGTCGGCTCCCTTGGTGAAGGTGTTGGTAGCTGCCGCTAGTGTACCGAAGGTCACTCAAAACAAGTTTGCTGCCGTCGATTGAACAGCACTATTAAATCCTTAATCTGTAAGAGGTTCCTGTGGTAATCATTATTTATTAGAAACAGGGATTTTAATAATATTCTGGAATATACCCCAAATAAACCTAATATTTAAACGAAGAAAGTAAGAAAGAGAATACCTAAGGCTCCATTTGAGTAGGAGCGGATCCTTAAGGATTTACATGGGTTTCGTGGGTTCAAAAAATCGATTTTTTTGCTTATTAATTTCTAAAACATCTCAGGAATATTATCCTAAATTTTGAAGTCGATCTGAATAATAAATTCGGAGATACAGTCTTTGGAATGTGTGCGCTCCAAGCCACTTTTATTGTTACTCAAAACTTTAAACGCGTTTTTCTCGGAACCGTGTTTTCAAAGTATGTTGACAAATGTTCTCGAAAATTACTCAACCGATTTTACACAGGTGTTCGAGATACAACTTACTCGTGCTTGAACGAAGGATTTTTTTTTTCAATTATAACTATTTAAAAAAAAACAAAATATCAAGCAAATTTGACCGAAATTTTCATTTTTTTGGAAAAATGTCTGCCAAAATTCCAATTTTTATTTATTTTTTCTTTCCTTAGTTCAAGCTCAAGTTTATGGTCTTAACTAAAGCACTAATTTTGGTTTTTCCATTTTTGACGAGCCTGTCAGGAGTTATGCTGACAACGGCGACGCACCTTTTTTTCGAGGGGTCACCGGATAAGACGTCACAATGCACAGTGGCAGATTTGAAGAAAATAGCGGCATAAACTCAAAAAAAAAATTTTAGCATTGCTATTAAATTAATATTATTTTCACTAAATAAGTGTTTTATCTATTTGAAAATAAAAAAATTTTAATTATTCATGCAGCCCCGGCCTTCTGGCAGCCCTGCAAAAGCAGCTGTTTGTGGCACGTGGCTTTTGTGTTGATTTTGCTCAAAAGCTTGTTTAACTTTTAATGCTCCATAATTCGCTTAATAAAATAGCTAGAGGTATTGCTAAATATGGAAAACATAGTTCAAGGTATGTTGATCATTAGGTTAATGTCAAAGAATTTGTACTTGTGTGTTTTGTCTTTCGTTTCGTTTGTTATTGTTGGTATTGTTTGTAGAAGAAACCTAACCTCAACGTTCTGTGATTTGTGGACTAAATGTTACCTGCTTCTCGTTGCTACTTGCAAGTAAGAATGCAATTATTTTCCGTTAAATGTTCTTAAGATGACGCCAATAATTTTGCTTGCGCTTTTTTGCGCTTTTTTTAAATATTTTCTGATATTGCAGACAAGGTAGAGTTCAGTCACAAGGAGTTGCTTCAAATTTGGATTGATAATGGGCGCACAAGTAAAGCGCTTTCTGAGTGGGTGTTTGAAAAGATTAATGAAAATCTTAAGGCAGCTAATAAACTTGAAATAAACAAAAAAATTTTGAACTTTGTCGCTTATATATGCAAGTACATGCCAAAATGCCAAAGAAAAATAGAAAAATTCAAAGAGAAACACCAACAGTTCCTTGATTCAAAAATAACAATACATATTGAAAGAGCTGCTGTGAAAGAGTGTTCCGTTGGTCGTCCACGGCTGACTTACGATGAAGGCAGTAGTCGTTTAAAATGAAAGATAGCTTCAGATATCGCGACTAGTCAAGGGCACAATACAGCAATGCTTTTTCATGCAGCTACCATATGCGCCAAAAAATCAAAATGTAATGAATGTACTGACTGTATTGATTGTTCTTTAAAAGAAAATATTATCAATGTCAAGAGGAAAAGCGATTGCAATCAAAAACCAGTTCAGATGACTGCAGATGAAGCATTAGCATTTTTACTTGAAAATTCTTTCTCCAAAAAGCAGTATAACGCCATTCGAGCCATAAACCAGAAGCATGGTTGCGACATATTCCCATGCTACGACAACGTTTTTAAAGCTAAATCTGAATGTAGACCCGTCGGAATACAAGCAACAGAAACTTCAGCACAAGTTTCGTTACAAAATATGCTGAACCATACTGCAAAAAGAATAATTATTTTTCAAAAAGAAGTTTTTGCTCAATTTGAAAGCATAACCGATGTGAAGTTAATCGTCACCTATGGCTTTGATGGATCGACTGGACACAGTTTATACAAGCAACAATTTGAAGAAAAGGTGTAGGACACGCTTGACCAATCTCTATTTGTCACATCAATAATCCCTATAATCCCAAATTATTGCTGCTTCTTCAGTTCCAGTTGGATGCTTAGGAGAAAATGCTTCGGAGAGCCGAAACAGGTTTTACAAACGGGATAGACTGTCGCATTCTCGAAAAAACAGTCGCATTAATAATTTAGTAGATGTGTTTCACCGAGCAATTGATTCATCAGATCCCCTACTTTCAAGTAAATATTGTTTGGATAAATACAACAACCACAATTATAAAAAATTGCCGTCAAAAGTACTCGAACTTCTCGCTAAACCCAATGTGAAAACTGACGACGAAAATCTCGCCTTAGTAGATATCGAATATGAATCAGATTCAGATTCGGATTATAAATCCTTAGATGCATGTTCATATGAGCTCGAAGCAGAAGAATATTAAATAAAAGCGATATTTTAAGTAAAAAATTAAATTTTTTTTATATGAGTTATATGGGCGGTATGAGTGGGCGTGGCCTGATACGTTTGAAACTTTTTCCAATTTTTCTATATACAAATACAATCACGTGTACCAAATTTCAAGTCCTTACGGACAGTATTTTAATTTATGCCGCTATTTTCTTCAAATCTGCCACTGTGCAATGGAAGAGTTTTAATTTTTTGTTTTTTGAAAATTTCAGAAATTATTCTTTAAATATGTATCTATAAGACAGAAGAAAGTTTGAATTAATTAAATAATTTTTTACATAGAAAAAAAATATTGAAAATAGGCGTTTTTTTACCCGACGAAACCCATGTAACCCCTTAAAGAAGTTTTGTACTTACGAGTATACGAGTATAATAAAATTAAAGCTACTTTTTTACCTTCTACTAAATGTGTCTTAACATCTGTAAAATTTCTGTTTTGGCTTTGTCCCGTTTTCTTATATGGACAATCCTTTTCTACATGGCTTCAAGCTAATCAAATCGTTAACTTCGAATGCAAAAGCTTTTGAGGTGAGTTGTCAATTTATGAAATTGAAGTTGATATTAAGGCAGTGGTGTCACGAAATTCGGTAAGAAAAAAATGTTTTAGCAGTGGAAATTGACGGTCTCCATCTAAAATTTTTCATTCAACAGGCTTTTCTGACATAATCCACAGTATTTGCAGGTGTGGGGTCAAGGAGGCTCGAAAATATATGTATGTACTTGCATTTAATATAAAGATTTCTTAGAATAATTAATGTTACCACTGCTTTATAGAGATATATAATTTCAATTTATAATGATAACATAGACAAAGTTATGTACATACCAAAAATTGTTAGTTAAAAAGGCAAAACACCTATAATAAGTTATCATATTTCAATGGTCAACTAAAATTATCCTTAATATTTATTTAAACCATATTTTAATAAGGCAATGAAAAAAAGTCCGCAACTGTGAGATTTTGTACCAAAAAGTATTTCCTAAAAAACACAAAAATTTATTTACTAATGCATGCATATAATCATAAGTAAGTTTAGTAAGCAATTGAATTAGTAATTATTCAATGTTAAAATGGAGATGCAAAATCTAAGCATAAATTTACAACTTAAATACTACAGTTATTGGCCACTATACTGCGATGTTTACTATTTGCATTTTATCACATTTCCAGTTATAGATTTTCGTTATGCTCATTAAATATGTAGTTGCAATTTAATTGTAATGATGTTGTTCCATTTGTAAGGGATAGCAAATCCTGACTGTGAAAAATTTGCATAAAAATTGATTGCAAAGGCAGCAAAGAAAATTCCGGCAGGTTCAGACTTGAAGCATGAATATAAATTTGTTTATAGGAAAAACATTGCGGAAGAAATGAATGCTGATAGGCATTTAAAATAAAAGTCAGGTAAACACATTATACAAATAATATAATACCGTTATTGGTTGCCTAAATTAGTTGAAATTGATTACAACTAAATTAAAATGTATTTATCTGTTTAAGCTAGTGAGGAAATGTCAGACCTTTGTGCTTATTACAAGTATGGGGAAGTAAATGCCTTTGAGAAGAGACACGTTTTGGATGGGAAAGTTATGTGAATAACAGAGTATCTTTAATAAACCAACATTAATCGGCAAAAAATATGTAAGGAAATTCCAAACATTGAAATAAAATAAATTAATAAATAAAAATTAACAAAATAATTAGATAAAAAAATAATACACAAAGAAAATAAGGCGCTATAAAAATTAAATTAAATAAAGTGAAAAAAAATAATAGGGAAATAAAAAATGTAAGAGAAATAAAATAAACTGAAATAAAAACGCTAAGCGCAAAAACTTATACTTATTTAGCATTTTTAAAGAATTATGCGAAAGATTTTAGAGACTCTTGTACTGAGCAGATTTTGCACAATTCTCTACTTTGTTCTAAGCTTGTTTGCGCATCTCTGATCTAGCTTTAAAATTTATTTTTGTCAAGAATATTTACCGATTGCACTAACGACTGCGCTGTTCACAAACTAATACTAAACACTTCTCCTCCTCTATTTATTCACCCTGACAGAAAGTGGCATCTTTGGCAAATTAGATATCAAAACGAGTGAGTAACGCAAAGACGGATAACAAAAGATAATAAATATCCTATGCTTACTAGCCCAAGCTGTTAAATTAAACTTAGGGTTTTTTCTTCAATTGTATTTGCGCAAATTCAGTAAAATAAAATAATAATATATATGATAAAATAAAATAACTATACCGATACTATAAAATAAAATAACTATTTATTTTAAAGTAAGCATTAATTAATACTTTTGAACCAGCAACTCATTCGAAAGTTTCTTTTGCAGCCAGTCGCACCAATAGGGTCACTTGACCAACAGATGACTGACTGACGGATATTTCCCATTGCTCAGCTACGGGTCGTTGATAACATTCAGTAGCAAGAAATCGCAATGTAGCTAGAACCTAGTAATAAAGGATGATTTTTTAGGCTATTATCTTTTTAAACAGTTGGTTTAAAGAGCTGACTCACGTTTCGTGTTTTGTTTCACTGTCAAACATCTTCAGTTTGGTCTATAATTTAATCATGAATCGTCTTACAAACGAACAACGCTTGCAAATCATTGCATTTTATTATAAAAATGCGTGTTCCGTTAAGAAAGTTTAAAGTCGAAAAATTGTGTTCAGCGACGAAGCTCATTTTTGGATCAATGGGTACGTAAATAAGCAGACTTGTCGATTTTGGAGTGAAGATCAGCCAAAAGATTTGCAAGAGCTACCAATGTATCCAGAAAAGGTCACAGTTTGGTGCGGTTTATGGGCTGGAGGTATCACAATAGACTTGTTGAGAGGCGAGTTTGGTGAACATTTTATTTCACGTTCGGGACCTGTCAATTGGCCACCCAGATCGTGCGATATAACGCCTTTAGATTATTTTTTGTGGGGCTATGTTAAAGCTCATGTCTATTCAGAAAAGCCTGCTTCAATTAACGCATTGGAAGACAACATTAAAGCATTTATATGTGAGATACCGGCCGAAACATTGGAAAGAGTATGCCAAAATTGCATTAAGCGGATGGATCATTTGAAGCGCAGTCGCGGTCAACATTTGCATGAAATAATCTTCAAACATTAAATTATATGGACTGTACTATCGATCTAAATAAAAATTGCATGCATTTTTCTGAATTTTACGAGTGTTTTTTTGAAAAACACCCTTTATAAAGACAGCATTTTGAATTGAATTAGCTTGAAGTCTGTTTTCCAGACGAAATTCTGGAACCTCTAAGTTGACTGTCAAGCTGAGAAATTAAGTCTGCAGCCAAGCCTGTAATTAATCGGACTAGTTTTTGGAATTCCCTGCGGCAAAAAGGAAAGGGTTGTGCACATCC
>JAYXIM010047574.1:0-20059 GCA_037575425.1 Anastrepha fraterculus
TTTCGGGTTCAAATCAAGACATAGTGAACGAGTACTAATAGTGGAGTAGGTGATTTGATTTTTTTCAATTTATTTAGTTTCTAACTCGTAACCGTTTTTTTTTTTTTTTAATTACTCTCAGCTGTCAATCTTTGTTTATAGATTTTTAATAATCTAATTAAAGGACCATATTCTGATCAGCAAAAAACGGAGAGGCTCACTGCTCGATGTAAAGAACAAGCGAGGCGCAGATATAGGAAGCGACCACCACCTTATTTTGGCTACCCTACGTCTTAAAGTAGCAGCAGTCAAGAGGGAGAATAAACAAACGCGGCCGAAGTGGCAAACGCATACACTGATGCTCTGAAGTCAGCTGAAAGAAACAACCCTGGTGAGTCGCGTGATCACTGGCCCGGTATTAAAAACATTTTTATAACTGCTGCTAACAACCACATTGGTTACATCAAAACAAACCGAAAAGAATGGATATCCGACGAAACTTGGAATCTTATTCAACAACGGAAAGCTGCCAAAGCCGCAATCAATACCGCTAGAACTCGAAGCGCGAAGCTTGATTCGCAGAGAAAACACAACTTACTAAATCGCATGGTTAAAAGAAGCGCGCGTTGCGACAAAAGAAGACGAATCGAAAACATTGCTAAAGAAGCACAGGCCGCAAGCGAGACACACCGCAGCAGGGACTTGTATAAAACAGTGAAGCAGCTAGCGAACCGCCCGTCTACCACTAGTAAGCCAATCCGAGACGAGAATGGTTCGCTTGCCAGCTCAAGTAACGACCAACTCAAAGTCTGGGAAAACTTTTACAAAACTCTACTCTCCAACACTGATGGAAGCAGCAATTTACAATGCAATTGCGCTAGACACGCTGATAACGATAGCGTTCGGACGCAATGCCCCTCCATGAAAGAAATTGCAGATGCAATAACAACATTAAAAGCCAATAAGGCGCCTGGCATTGATAACGTCGCACCAGAACTATTAAAGGCAGACCCAATTACTAGCGCTAAGCTCGTTCAACCTATCATCGAACGCTTCTGGTCAGACGGGCACCTTCCAGGCGAGCTTAAGGAAGGAGTTATAATAAAAATTCCAAAAAAGGCGATCTCTCGCAATGTACTAATTGGAGAGGAATTACACTTATATGCAGCGTTAATAAAATCATTGCCCATATTATAAATAAACGAATCCACGAAGCTTACTCGACATCAATATTTCGTGAAGAACAAGCGGGCTTCAGGCCACGCCGATCATGTGTTGACCACGTAAACAGCCTTCGGGTAATAGTGGAGCAAAGCGTGGAATATCGCTCACCGCTTTATTTAATATTTATCGACTTTGCTAAGGCATTCGATACTCTTCGTCACGACGCTATTTGGGCCGCGCTCCGATGTAAAGGCATTCCCGAAAGAATGATTAATCTCATTATAAACTTATATACGGACGCACGCTGCCGAATCCTACATGAAGGACAGCTAAGCGAGCCAATAATTGTTAAAGCTGGAGTAAAACAAGGTTGCCCGCTCTCTCCAACTCTCTTTAACATTGTCCTTGACGCCATTTTAGGTCAGGCTCTTGCTAATCAGAGAGGCATCACATGGGGTCTTCGTGGATCCTTAAACGACCTCGATTACGCCGACGATATTTGCACCCTTGCGCACAACTACGACGACATGGCACGAAAACTCAAATCGATATCGACACTGGCATCGAAAGTGGGACTCAACATCAATGTCTCTAAAACCAAGGCCATGCGCATAAATGCAAACAACACGCGCCCATTCCTACTAAACTCAACACCTTTAGAGGAAGTTCAAAGTTTCTGCTACCTAGGATGCATTATCTCAACCTCTGGCGGCTGTGCGGGAGACATCGAAAACAGAATAAATAAGTCGCTGCAAGCATTCGGTCAATTGAAAAACATCTGGAGCTCCTCATTCTTGTCGCGTGGCACCAAACTAAAAATATTTAATTCCAACGTCATATCCGTTTTACTATACGGATGTGAAACATGGAATGCTGCGCCACGGCTAATACAACGCATGCAATCTTTTACAAATCGTTGCCTTAGGCGTATACTAAAGATAAGGTGGCCAGAAACTATATCCAACGACAGACTGTGGGAGCTGACGAACCATACGCTCATCAAAACAAATATTCTGAAAAGAAAGTGGAACTGGATCGGCCATACGCTCAGAAAACCCGCACAAGATATCACGAGGCAAGCCATTGAATGGAACCCACAGGGATCACGCAGAAGGGGACGCCCAGCGCATACTTGGAGAAGACAGCTAGAGAAGGAGATAACATTAAGTGAAATGAACTGGAATGAAATTAAAAAATGTCATTGGACAGGGACAGATTTAAGAGTTTTGTTGTAGCCCTATGCTTCACTATGGAGTAAAAGGAATAAATATATATATAATTAAAGGAGGTGGCACTAGGCCAACAACAATATTCTGTACATTAGAACGTCACGTTATAGTAAAGGGTGATTTTTTAGCTATAATCGTTTTAAACAGTTGGTTTAAACAGCTGACGCACGTTTCGTGTTTTGTTTCACTGTCAAACATCTTTAGTTTGGTCTATAATTTAACTATGGAGCGTCTTACAAACGAACAAAGCTTGCAAATCATTGAATTTTATTATAAAAATTCGTGTTCTGTTAAGAAAGTTTAAAGTCGAAAAATTGTGTTCAGCGACGAAGCTCATTTTTGGATCAATGGGTACGTAAATAAGCCGAATTGTCGATTTTGGAGTGAAGATCAGCCAGAAGAATTGCAAGAGCTACCAATGTATCCAGAAAAGGTCACAGTTTGGTGCGGTTTATGGGCTGGAGGTATCATTGGACTGTACTTCTTCAACGATGCTGCGAATCGTAACGTAACTGTGAATGGTGAGCGCTACCGTTAAATGATATCCAACTTTTGTTTACCCAAAATGCAAGAGCTTGACTTGCATGACACGTGCTTTCAGCAAGACTGTGCCACATGCCACACAGCACGTGTAACAATGGGCTTGTTGAGAGGCGAGTTCGGTGAGCATTTTATTTCACGTTCGGGACCTGTCAATTGGCCACCCAGATCGTGCGATATAACGCCTTTAGATTATTTTTTGTGAGGCTATGTTAAAGCTCATTTCTATTCAGACAAACCTGCTTCAACTAACGCATTGGAAGACAACATTAAAGCATTTATATGTGAGATACCGGCCGAAATATTGGAAAGAGTATGCCAAAATTGGACTAAGCGGATGGACACTTTTGAAGCGCAGTCGCGGTCAACATTTGCATGAAATATTCTTCAAACAATAAATTATATGGACTGTACTGTCGATTTAAATAAAAGTTTCATGCATTTTTCTGAATTTTACGTGTGTTTTTTTTGAAAAAGTTTCCTATAGCTCTTAAAAAATCACCCTTTATATAGCATAGTGATTTATTTGCGAAGGCAAAATAGGAAACAAAAGATTCGATTCCTTTGAATTTAAGCTCACTTCAAAACTTTCAATTTTCAAATTACAAAGTTCGTTTCGTACAAGGCGCATTTATTAAGTAGTAAACAAAAAATTAATTTGCCTTGTTTTATTCTGTGCTGACAGCTACATGTCGAAAAAAAAAACACAAATCAGCTGATTTACCAACACCAATACTTTAACGTGACAAACAAGCATACAAAATATTGTTGTTGGTCTAGTGCCACCAGCTTTAACAATTGCGCCTTTAATTGACGTTAATAACACAGGCACACAAAAAAAAAAGTGTCATGTCCAAGACATTAGACTAGTGTATTCCGACGTATTTTTTCGCACTGAATCCGAATCCGAAGCCAGAATACTCAAATTGGCTCCCGTTTTTGAGATAATCTCAAAAAACTGAAAAAAAAAGTTAAAAACTGAAAAAAGAAATAAATTTTTTTTTCAGATCCTACGGTAGTGTATTTCGATGTATTTTTTCCCGCTGAATCCGAATCCGAAGCCAGAATACTCAAATTGGCTCCCGTTTTTGAGATAATCTAAAAAAACTGAAAAAAAATAAATAACTGAAAAAAGAAATAAACATTTTTTTCAGATCCTACGGTAAGTGTATTTCGATGTATTTTTTCCCGCTGAGTCCGAACCTGATGCAAAAATTTGCATATTGGCTCAAATTCCTTGGGAAAACAACGACGCCATTTTCATATGGTCGAACAAATGTATGACTTTCGACCCTGTCTCGAGGTATCCAAAAGCGCCAAGTTCGTGCCTCTGGGATAAAAACTCTCTTTACTTGTATCTGTAACCAGGGCACCTCCACGTGGTGACGGTGGGCAACGGAACCATACTGGCAGAGTCCCTGGGTAAACGGCTGACGCCGTCATGGCAGGCACAAGTGAAAAGTGTTTTACGATGCAGGGTCTCGGAAGCCCAGTATCGGCGGCTGGTCAGGGTGGAAATGCAGGCCCGCAGGCGTCGTCATCCAGCGACTGCAGCTCTACAGTAGTGGGAAACTTGGCTACTGTAGGGAATAATGCGACAAGTCATGAATCAGCAGGTGAATCTGTTGAGCGATCAGATTTGAATCACAGTTGTAATAAGGACGTAAACAGTTTTTGTTATATTTGCAGCAAGTATGAGATTCCAAAGAGTCGGCGAAATGTAAATAAAAATGTTATGGAACTTTATAAAACTTGTTTTAATTTAGACATTACAAATCAAGATACTAACTGGGTTCCTAAAAAAATATGTAATCTTTGCGAAAGAATGTTAAACGGTAAAGCAAAGCAAACGATTAAGGTTCCTTGCATTTGGAGAAAACCCCTTAATAAAGAAAATTGTTATGTTTGTATGACGGATTTAAAAGGTATCAACAATTCTAAAAAATCG
Source organism: Anastrepha fraterculus (assembly GCA_037575425.1). NCBI lineage: Eukaryota > Metazoa > Arthropoda > Insecta > Diptera > Tephritidae > Anastrepha > Anastrepha fraterculus. Next base: position 4,861 of record JAYXIM010047574.1, read on the forward strand.
AATTATTTGTATGCAGAAGTTTCAAGCGTCACGAAACCAATTTTCTTATCTGATCAGGAGAGTAATGAAAATATGGATCTGTGCTGTTCTAATGATGAACATGTGATTACGGGATTTGAAGGTAATAACAGTACCGAAATCGATACAGATGAGAAAGAAATCGAAGATGATACTGATGAAGGAAGCGAAAATAATACTGAAGAAGGAAGCGAAAATGAAAGCACCGATGATGATGATTATACGCCGTATGATATTCCAATCAAAAAAGAACTACTTCCAGCTAATCAAGAAGAGGTTAATGATTTGGTCAGAGATTTAGGTCTACCCAAAGATGGTTCAGAGTTGCTAACTTCATGGTTGAAAAGCAAAAACTTTACTTCTAATAAAGTAAAATCATCTTTCTATCGAAATAGGGAGAAAGAATTTCGAAAATATTTTATCTTTCAAAAAGACATTTCTTTAGTATATTGCCAAGATATAAATGGATTAATGAATGAACTGAAACCTGGATGTTATAAAAGCGAGAATTGGAGGTTATTTATAGATTCCTCAACAAAAAGTTTAAAGGCCGTGTTACTGCATAACACAAACAAATTTGCTTCGGTACCTGTAGCATATTCAAGAGTTACTAAAGAAGAATATGGAAAGTTAAATATAATACTAAATAAAATTAAGTATTCAGATCATAAGTGGCAAATCTGTGGGGACTTAAAAATCATAACCATTATACTAGGACAGCAATCTGGATTTACAAAAATGCCGTGTTTCTTATGCGAGTGGGACAGTAGAGATCGGGCAAATCATTACATAAAAAAAGAGTGGCCTAAGAGAAAGAAACTTAAGCCAGGAACAAAGAATGTTATACAAAAACCCTTGGTCGATGCTTCTAAAATCCTTCTTCTTCCACTGCATATAAAGTTAGGACTTGTTAAGCAATTTATTAAGGCATTAAATAAAGAAGGAAGATGTTTCCAGTATATTGAAGAAATCTTTCCTAAAGTTTCGGATGCAAAGTTAAAGGAAGGAATATTAGATGGACCACAAATTAGGAAGAATATGGAAAGTTAAATATAATACTAAATAAAATTAAGTATTCAGATCATAAGTGGCAAATCTGTGGGGACTTAAAAATCATAACCATTATACTAGGACAGCAATCTGGATTTACAAAAATGCCGTGTTTCTTATGCGAGTGGGACAGTAGAGATCGGGCAAATCATTACATAAAAAAAGAGTGGCCTAAGAGAAAGAAACTTAAGCCAGGAACAAAGAATGTTATACAAAAACCCTTGGTCGATGCTTCTAAAATCCTTCTTCTTCCACTGCATATAAAGTTAGGACTTGTTAAGCAATTTATTAAGGCATTAAATAAAGAAGGAAGATGTTTCCAGTATATTGAAGAAATCTTTCCTAAAGTTTCGGATGCAAAGTTAAAGGAAGGAATATTAGATGGACCACAAATTAGGAAGATGTTAAGGGATAACATTTTAGTAACAAAAATGAATAAGAAAGAAAGAGATGCGTGGCTTAGTTTTAAAAATGTAGTTGAAAACTTTTTAGGAAACCATAGGAGTTTAAATTACAAAGAAATTGTTGCAAATTTGGTCAAGAACTTCAAAAACTTAGGTTGCTTGATGAACTTAAAGTTACATTTCTTAGATTCTCACGTAGATTACTTCCCAGAAAATCTTGGGGATTACAGCGAGGAGCAAGGAGAAAGATTCCACCAAGATATTAAGGGAATGGAACGTAGATATCAAGGAACGTGGAATAAAAATATGATGGCAGACTACTGCTGGTCGCTAAAGAGGTATATTGCTGTAAGAGGGCAGAAACGCAAAAGACAAACTCTGCATCGATCATTTGAATATAAGAGAGTTCGATACCATAGAAAAAACATTTGAAAATAAATTACCATATTGAGCTAATAAATCAGCTAATAAATTCTAATTCGAACTCAGCAGAAAAAGTACAAATACATTATTCGTGTAGAAATTGCTAGATCTGGCAAACATCCGGTAGGAAATAGCTTAATTGTTTCTTGCCTGGTTTGGGCATGGGGTGGCCTGATTTTCATCCGTTTCTAATCAGGGCCTATTTTTGCCCGATGTGACCCTAATTAGAGATAACGGCTTATGATTAATTTGTTCACCTTATCAAACCTCCTCAAAGTAATGTCAATATATCTACAATGGAATAATAAGTATCTAAAAAGGTATTACTTGCTGTAAATTCACCTTTTTGAGTAGTATTCTAAGATTACCTCAAAAAATGGATTCAACCTGACAATTGTGGCTTCAAATCGAATTGCAAATAATTCTGCAATCAGCGGTATAAAACAGATAGAGATACACTACTATAGTGTCTCGAGAAAATATTTGTTTTGTTTTGCCTTCAACTTGATTTTATGCGCAGATTTATGAGAATATCTCAAAAACATTAACGAACACCCTAATTTTTTGTTTCATATTTGGAACCAGTACAAAAATACGTAAAACAGGCTACCGTAGAATCTACAAAAAAAAAATTTTTTCATTACTTTGACTTTTTTAACAATTTTTTGAGACTATATCAAAAATTTGAGCAAATACGCCAGGTTTAAGCGGTTTTTTTAAATTATCTGAAAAATTTGACCCAATACGCCAATTCTGGCTTTAGTTTTAGAATCAGCGGAAAAAACACATCGAATTACACTACAATAGTGTCTCAAAAAATTACGTTTGGTTTTTTACATTTGCAAATATGTTTGGCAACATTTTTGTAATCAGCGGGAAAAAGTACGTCGAAAAACACTACCATAATTTCTCGAGAAAATTATTACGTTTGGTTTTGCTCTTTTTTCGATTTTTTGAGCAGTTCTTTGAGATTGTCTCAAAAATTTTAGCCAATATGCAAATTTTTGCATCAGGTTCGGACTCAGCGGGAAAAAATACATCGAAATACACTACCGTAGGATTTGAAAAAAATGTTTATTTCTTTTTTCAGTTTTTTTTTTTCAGCTTTTTGAGATTATCTCAAAAACGGGAGCCAATTTGAGTACTCTGGCTTCGGATTCGGATTCAGCGGGAAAAAATACATCGAAATACACTACTGTAGGATCTGAAAAAAAATTTTATTTCTTTTTTCAGTTTTTTAATTTTTTTTTCAGTTTTTTGAGATTATCTCAAAAACGGGAGCCAATTTGAGTATTCTGGCTTCGGACACTAATCTAATATCTTGGACATGACACTTTTTTTTTTTGTGTGCCTGTGTAATCAGTAAGCCGAATCTATTTTCAGTAGACCAGCTGCTTTTGTTTTTTCTTTCGCCATGAATATTCGGATTCCAGCACAAAATTAAGTTACGAGAAGCTGTTCCAAGGATGATAGAATACAAAGTTACGCTTTCCGAATTTGCTGTACCGTCAGGTTTCATGAATAAACACACAAAAGGACGGGTAATTACTTCTTTGTGAAGAGGAGGAGTAGGCAAAAACAATAGAAACTACCAAACGCAAGAAATTATACCCACACATACACACACTTGCTTGCCACGTCTTCCGAATAAGAACGCTTTATAGTCCGTGACAAACGCGGTACCTCGTGTTCATTAGTTTGCTTAGCTTAAATCACACAAATCACAATATTTCCCCGTCATTCACCGAGCTTACTCAAGCATGCAAGCTCTCTTCCTTTTGTTTGTTTTGTTCGTATATCTTGTAGTAGAGCCTGACGTCTGCTTGTCAAAATCGCGAAAAATAGAGTAACTGTTTTCGGAAGACGCTACCTTCTGTAGCCAATTTGTCTTTAAGCTGTTCAATTCGCACTATCGTCGTATGCTTCGAGCTTCAAATGTTAATATGTACAGGGTAAACGAACACTTCATAAGTTTTACCTATTCAAAACACCATAACTTTTTTGTGTGAAATTAGTTTTTATTAATAAGACAAAATTGTTCTAAAATGATTAAAATTTTAACATATATTAGTTTCATGCTGCACGAATGTGATCTTGGGGTATTTTGGCCCATATGGCATATTTTTTAGTCCTCACCTTGCTCTCCAAAATGGACCAGATGGAATAGTTTATCGGATTTGCGTCTGGCGATTCCGAAAGCCATTGTGTGAACGAAATTAAGTGTGGAACATGATTTTTTAACCACTCTTGGTTCACACGAGCTTTATAAGACGGTGTCCTGTTGGAAAGTCCATAGTCTACGACCGAAATGTTTCCGTGTCCACGGCTCTAAAACCATTACTTGCGATGGAAAACTGCTTCGAGTGGCCATACGTAGGCTCAAATTCTCGTACGAGCGTTCGGTCAAGTAAACACGATCGTTTTGAGTGCTTCAATTAGGAAATTTGTTTCATCAGAAAACACAATGTTAGGAAATTCGCCACGTTCGTGCAAGCGCAACAACTCCTTTGCTCTTTCGCACCGAACTTTTTATTGCTGGTGTGAAAGATCGTGTGCTTTTTGGAACTTGTAAGCCTTGACCTTGAGCTCATTTTTCAATATTCGTCGAATGCTGTCTTGCGATATTTTCAGTTCTTTGGCCATTTTTCTTCCACTTCGACGTGGATTTCGTTCAAGTCGAGCCTTCACTTTCCGAACCATTTCTGGCGTTGTTGCGGTTTTTTTGGTCCACCTCCATAACGTTTTGCAAGGCCACTAGTATGATTGTAACGTTTTTTATTGCGATACACAAACATTTTATTCACTTTGAGGTGACTGAGCTCACGAACAATGGCTGGTTGTGATTTTCCAGCCAAATATGTATGTATAAAGCAATCACACTATTACGTTTGAATTCCATCACAGAAAAAAAATCAACAAAGCTGAGACGCAAATGCTTTTGATTGCTTATAAACAATATATTGAACTGTCATTAGAACAAATGGTTTTTATTTTTATCTGAGGTAAACCTTTACTATTTTATTTGATCTCTGGCTTACCCAAATTTATTTTCAACAGAAAATGTAGTATTACATTAAACAATTTAAGGGGATTGATCCCTGTAAAATTTCGAAAAGAAAATTTTTTTTTCATGAAATGTTAATATAATCCTTTAAGAATATGGTATGTCAAAAAATTTTTAGAACGTAAATTTAAGTATTTCTTATATTATAGATCGTCTACCATGACGACTCTATTCTTTGCGTTCGAGCGCAGGGAGAGGTATAGTTACGTGGTATTCAAACTTTAGGCGCGTTTTTCTCAAAACTATATCTTTCGAATTGGCGTACACGATAACTCGAAAAGTTATTGACCGATCTGCCTGAAATTTTGCACACATCATTTATATGATATTACCTTCTATGTGAATTTTCGTAAATTGTTCGAAAAATAATTTTTTCGAAACAAAAATAGTAGGAAAATTCGCCCCAAATTCATTTTTTTTTTTTTTGAAGCATTTTATCCCGAGATTTTTTCCCTCTTTTTTTTAATTCATATAGAAATTATGACATTAATAAACAAACATTTTTTTGGTTTTTGTATTCAGATCACTGACGCCGATGCTACAATGCCCGCCGATTGAGAAGCCCCGCTGTGACGTTCCTTGAAGAATTGAGTGTACATCCGCCATTTTGAATGATTAACAAAAAAAAAATTTATATTATTTTAATGTATAAATAAACTGTAATTTACGATTTTTATGTCGAGGCGGGGGCAGCGCTCTTAGGAACGTTCCAAGCACCCACAGAATGAATCTTTGATCGCATCGTCTTTCTCTTTCGTCGGGGAGTGGGCACAAATTAGCGAGATGTTGAAAAATCGTGCTTTGATGCGGATTATTGCGAGACGCTCGTCCACCGGAGTTTTTAAGTGGCGGGTCCCAAACCCAACGCACAACCAGCTATCCTGGAATGCTTTGCCTTCTCACGTTAGCTCACACTCGAGCGGGTGTTCGGAAGCTATCCAGAGCATACGTGGGCTAATCCTCGACGTTGTGAGCTGCTTGAACCATATGCAGAAGAATCGTCCTGGCCACTCCCAAATGAATGGCGATTCTTCAAAGAGTGTTCTCCATGTTCTCTACATTCTTTGGTTATTTTAAAAAAAAGAGGAAAAATATAAGATATATTTTCCTATTTTTGGTGAGGTATAATTCTTGGCGGCCGCCGTAGCCGAGTGGGTTGGTGCGTGACTACCATTCGAAATCCACAGAGAGAACGTAGAAACACCAAAATTAAGAAAAACATGTTTCTAATAGCGGTCGCCCGTCGACAGGCAATGGCAAATGTTCGTGTGTATCTCTGCCATGAAAAAGCTGCTCATAAAAATATCTGCCGTTCGGAGTCGGCTTGAAACTGTAGGTCCCTCCATTTGTGGAACAACTCCAAGACGCACACCACAAATAGGAGGAGGAACTCGGCCAATTATAAATATATATAATTCTTGTACTCAATTTCCTTATACTGCCTCAGCTCATTTATCTTACTTTTATTATTGAAGAAACGGTATTATGTTACTGAAAAATGTTAATTATCACTAAAAGAAGTTCACTGTAACTAAAAATTTAGTGATGGTAGAATTTTTTTTCACTATCACTAAAGGTGTAGTGATAACGTCATTTTTTTCTCTAACACTTTTAGTGATTGTTAATTTTTTTTCCACCATCACAAAATATTCAGTGATAGTAAAATTCGTGTTTTAACTAACACTGAGAAAGTAGTGGTAGTGAAACGTGCATTGTATTTATTATATGTATATATGTATATCACATTGTTTCTCTATAATTGATATTGATTACATTCTCCGAAAGTATCTTTGATCTGATTCTTCAAACTTTGTCTGCAATCACAACCCTGAGGCAGCATTCAAATGGTCATGACAGCTTTGCTAACTTTCTTGCATTTAAATTGCATGAAAATATATGTGCATACAAATGTATTTATAAGTACAGTGGTGAATTGTAGTATAAGCACAATTTAATTTTTTCTTTTTTTTGAAAACTTCGGCAACGAACGTTTAGTTGGCATGAACATAACTCATAACTTAGAAGCAGGAGACGGACATAGGATATTTTTTATCCCATTCGAACGCGTTTCCGTGAAGTCACTATAAAATGTGGTATAACAAAAACGCATCTGATATGGAATAACAAAACGCAAATGACAGCTAAACGTAGTTTTGTCTATGGTTAAGTAGAAAATTTGATAATATAAATTTTGTCAGAAATATATAATCACAGTAATTTGTATTCTCTTTAAATCATCATTATCAATGCCGCGACCAAGGCGATCGAATCTTTCCCGGCAAAGCTGTAATGCAAGATCAAGTGCTGATTTGAATCGAGCAGCGTTTCGATATGATTGCAACACTGAATACTGCTTGCATCCTAGCGATTGCAGTGGGCCAATGAACGTTGTTTGCGAGTATTGTGGCGCATTGAAGTTTTCCGGAGAAACGCCCGGATTGTTCTGCCTTAGTGGAAGAGTGAAATTGCCATTATTGACTTTTTTGGAGGCGCAATGATTTTACTGTCTGGCGATTTCCTCCAAACACTGCCAGTAATTCCAAGATCAACGGCTGCTGACGAAATAAACGCTTGCCTCAAATCATCGAATCTATGGCGCTATGTGAAGAAACTTCAGCTGACAACAAACATGAGAGTTGCATTACTTAATTATACATTTACTGAAGATTTCTCTGAGCAGTTACTGAGTATCGGTAATGGTCGAGTACCTGTCCACGAATCGAGCGGATTGATTTCATTTCCTCAGAATTTCTATAACTTTGTCTCATCGAAAGACGAACTTATCAATAAAGTATTCCCAAACATCATTAATAACTACAAAAATAATGAATAGTTGAGTGAGCGGGCAATTTTAGCGGCTAAGAATAAAGATCTAGATGACCTAAACTGCATAATTCAAAATGATATCATTGGAACAATGCATGCATTCAAATCCATTGACTGTGTAACAAATGAAGATGAAGCCACCAACTATGCAATTGAACAAAAACTCCTTGGATGTGCCTGACTTACCACCGCCCAATTTACGCCTAAAAGTTGGCTCCGTAGTAAACATGCTTCGAAACATAAGCCCACCAAAACTTTGCAACGGTACGCGTTTGGTGGTAAATAAATTGATGAACAATATGATTTATGCGACAATACTCAAAGGAAAATTCGAAGGTGAGGATCCTGATGATCCCAACCGATCTTCCGTTTGAGTTTAAAAGACTTCATTTTCCGATCCGTCTTACATTTGCCATGACCATTAACAAATCACAAGGCCAATCCTTGAAAGTTTGTGGTCTGAATCTAGAAAATCAATGTTTCTCACATGGTCAATTATATGTGGCATGTTCACGGGTCCGAAAACCATCTGCGTGGTTTGTTCTTACACCTGATAATAAAACAAAACATGTCGTGTATCACAAGGTGCTTAACTGAAGAGTGCAATCTATTAAAGCTTCATTGAAATACTTGATTAATAAAAAAATTAACTTAATAAAATCAAAAACCTGCTTTTGACTTGCCTCTAGGGCGGAACAAAGTTCGCCGGGTCAGCTAGTATATATGTTTTTTTTGTTTTTTTTTTTGCTTTTCTTAATAATTTTTGTAAATGCACAACAACTTTTGAGTTTAGACATTTCTTTGGTTCTTTTTAATTCGGAATGCGCAACCTGGCATTCTATCAACCTTGCGAATGACGAAGCAAACGCGGTCCGTTATATACTCATACACTGAGCTGTTAGAGAGCAACATGGGGAAAAGATTTTTAGAGGTTTGTTATTTAGCAGCCCGTAATTCGGCTCTCAGCGAATTTAACAGAAACAGCTGATTGGCTGACGTTACTTCAGGTGTGGTTACAAAAAAATCGAGATTGTGTTGGTGATATTTGAATAAAATCAACGACTCATTGCACGAGTGTGTGAATACATGTGAAATGATTGTGCAACTGTGCTAGTGATATGATCGTGCGAAATTCGGCTGATGAATCCCCAAGTGATGTGGCAGCCAAAGTTCCCCTCACAATTTTCTTTTCCACCATAGTTAATGAGCAAACCTGGTAAATCTATCATACTTGAGGGAGAAACTTTAAATTTAAAACATAATTCTGCCACCGGACACCCTGTACATATTCGCACAAATGTACTTATACACATATACACCTACATATGTACTTACCCTTCCATATATGTATAAGTGTGTGGGTCGGTGCCATCACGAAACGCTTCACATCAATCTGTTTCTTGCGCTCTAATTATTGTTGTTATTGTTATTGTTATTATTGTATTGGCGCCATGCTGTTCTTTGTTTGACTTTCCGTTGCATTACTTTTTGTTTCAATGTGCGGTTTCTGCATTATTAATATGCAAATTAATAACGCAAGTGAGTAACGCATGCAAGTAGGCCAAGAGGAATGTTATATAAAACAAAAGGAGAGAATGTTTGGTGGGCAAATGTTTACCAAATCACATTTACTCACTCAATTGTGTGTCAATAAATCAACGAATGCATAAATTTGTTGATGTGACAGAAGTGTTAAATTTGATTTGAATATGCGATTTAAGAATTGAAGCTTAACCTCTATATGCATATATGCACTTAACCTCTATTGTAGAAAATCTGGAAATTTAAGCTTTTTATTTTATAATTAGCAGAAGTCGAAATACATTTCTTTATTTCTTTTGATTAAAGCTTGCCAAGTAAAGGCCCAGTTAAGGCTTTGCTAAGAAAATAACTCAATATTTTCTAGGCCCCACTGAGCGCACTTTCGCCAAACCTGGAAACCCATTAACAGTTGTCAGGTAATGTTCACTGAATCTTTTAAGCCAATAAAAAGTAATCGACTTTTAGAAAATTTTACAGTAGTGTTAATCCTTGGAGTTGCAGCATTGGGTTAAGAAAAAAGCAGGTCTACATGGAATTGCAGAGAGCACTAAAAACATAATAAAATCATGTTTTTTTGGAAAATAATACGCGCATTATTTTCATTCATCATCCACGGTGACACAGATCTCTGAGAGACTCAATTTTCAGTGACTCAACTACAGCCTACATCAACTGTAGCCAATTAAAAAGGCCATCAATTTAGTTTGGAAAATTAATTTATTCAATTCAAAGTAAAAAATGTGTGAAAATAACACAAAATTAAGAATCGATTTACTTTAGCTCGATATGACCACCTCTTGCCTTGACTATAGCCTTGAGACGGTCCAGAATCGAGTCGCCAGCTGCCCGAATGTGACTTGCAGGTATTTTGGCCCACTCGCGGACAATAGCTTTCCTCAGTGCCTCGAGACTGGTGAATCTTTTAGTTCGGTTCTTGCTCTCCAAAACCTACAAAATACTTCCCGATAATATTTGAAGTTTACCTTGACGCCAGGCTCGATGAAAACGATTAGAGTGCGCCATTTGCAGTTACAGCGGCAACAACCATTACCTGTAGCGGGTGCTGCCTCCTGGCGGCCTATCGATGACTTGACTCAAATTCTCGTATGAACGGTCGGTCAAATAAAACCTATTTTTTTGAGAGTTTACGAATTGCTCATTGGTCGCTTACGGCCATGCGAAACAACTCCTTCGCTCTTTCAAGTCTGGCTTGTTGTTGGTTTGGTGTGAGATGAAGCGCCTTTTGGATCTTGTATGGCTTGACTTTGAGATCATTTTTCCGTATGCGGCGGATGCTACGGTCAGATATTTTCAGTTCTTTCACCATTTGATTGACACTTCGTCGGGGATTTCACTCAAGTCGCTTCTTTACTTCTTGAACCATTTCACGTGACGTTGTAGCTTTTTGATGACCACCTCCATAACATTTCGCGATGCTATCAGTATCTTTGTAAGGAGAAATGGTGCGATAAACAAAAACTTTATTTACTTTAAGGTGCTTCAGCTCACGAACAATCGCGCGTTGGGATTTTCCAGCCAAATAAAATGCTATCACACTGATTGTCTTTTTTCATGTTTACTCTCAGCTGCGCGAGTGATCTGAAGTTGGTGACACTCGTATATATGTAGGTCCAGTTGAGCTATCGCTTGAGTTACATACGTTGACATTCAGATCGATCAATTACAGCTTATTGGCAAAGACTTGCTCTGCAAAACTCTGTAGCATACCTGCAATAGTTAAATTTTTTAATGAATGTGGCAGTTACAACAGTAATTCTTCACGTAAAATATGGGCAGCTCGTTCATCTAAGAAGTCAAGAGGGTTCAAGTATTTTAGATGTTGTCGTATAAATAGATTTATTTGTAGGCTTGAGTAAGCTAAAAAATGTTTCTTTTCTTACTTTCATAATCTTGAGCTTTATTCAATATCGAAAATTTGGTATAGCAGTTTTGGAAATGAAATATTTTCAATTCTGTACATTTTTTTCAATTCCTTACGATAAAAAAACACCTTTTAAAAAAATTTGTTTTTTTTTGTCATTTTTGAAAATCCCCTTTCATAGTTATATTCATCAAACACCTGCAGCGCGCTAGTGAAAAGTAACGTATATCTGAGCATAGCCTTAGATGTAGCTATAAAAAATAAGATACCAATCAGAGAGGAGCGTTTTTCAAATACGACTGAAAAAATCTTTCCCAAAATATTTCGAAGAAAAAAATTTTATTTTAAGAAAAAGCACATTTGCAAAAACTTTGAACAAGAACAATATTTTTAAATATTGTTTTTGTTGTTTTTTTTGAAAGACTATATCTTATTCTTAAAAATTAAAAACAAAGGTATAAAAATGTTGAAAACAAAACAAATATATTTGACTTTCAAAACTTTCATACCAAATTTTTTTTATGAAAAAAACTCAAAATTATTCATTTTCTCCAACAATTTTCGGTTGATTTCTTATTATACCCAAGCTTACAAATAACCAATTTTCAGAAAAATTAACGATAATATCAAGAATACTTAGATAACTTGGTCCATGGCATTCGCTTCTAGTATATTCTATATTATTTCACTTTTATACAAACTTTGATCTTCCCAAAAAATCATACAATTGCTAAATTATTTGGAGTGCGGTTGCACTTTTAAGGTGTACACTGTGAGGTTTACCTCTAGATTCTAAAGCACATCGTTGACTATTTGGAAATGAAGGAGTCGATTCAAGTTTATTTAAGACTTTCACCATTTTTGCATGAATTTTTGTTGGTAATAAATTTCCACAATATAAACATTTATCACCACAAGATACTTTTTTCTTTCCATAATACACTGAGACCACAATTTGAAAAGACTTGTAAGCCGAAACTTAATTGGCAGATTGAACTTTTTTCTGTTTCTTATATGAAAGATACTCAAATGGTGTATAAATTTTAATTAAATGGTCTCATTTTTCATATTTTTCGACTAATGAGCACAGTCTAATCTTTTTATTAAGAAAAAGATGAGAAAAATAAAAATCTGAACCAGATATTAAAAAATGACAAACAAATTCTTTCACAATAATTTTGAACAAAACTAAATAATTTTTTAACCAGAAAATCTTTTATAAAGGTTAGTGACCCTAAACATTAAAAGGGAAAATATAAAAATGCTTGCAATTACCGATCATATTCATTTTGAACGGAACTTCGTGTGCCGAATCGTTGAAAATGTTGCAGAAAGCCTATGGCGAGTTATGCTAGTGCTTTATCAAAAAGACGGGTCTACAAGTGGTATAAGGCTTTTGCAGTCGGCAGAGATGTCGTGGAAGCTTTTCCCCGATCAACGTGTTCAATAGATGAAAACGTCGACAATGTCAAGGAAATGGTGCTGGAAAACCATCAAACCATCATTTAAGTTTGAGGGAGGTAGCTCGTGACCTTAGCGTGTCCCACAAATCAATTTGCAACATTCTACACCATCAATTGAGCATGAGACGCGTTGCTGCGCGACTCGTTCCAAGAGAGTTGAATTTCTTTCAAAAAATTCATCGGAAGAAAGTGGCTAAAGATATGCATAAGTAAGTGAATTCGGACACAAAGTTTCTTCAGCGCATCATAACAGGTGATGGGACGTGGACATATGAGTTTGACATGCAAACCAGCCAACAGGCGGCTTATTGGCGCTATACACATGAGCCGAAACCCAAAAAACCACGTCAAAGTCAGTCGAAAGTCAAAGTTTTCTTTGATTATCATGGTGTTGTGCACTCAGAATTCCTTCTACGGTAAATAAAGAATATTACTTGGAAGTTATGCGACGTTTGAGGGAGAATATGCATAGGAAAAGGTCCAATTTGTGGAAAGAAAACTCATGGATCTTGCGCCATGATATCGCACCGTCTTACACGGCTCAAATTGTGAACACTTTTTTTACCAAAAATGTGAAAAATATCATCGAACAACCACCGTATTAACCGAATTTAGGCCCTGCGACTTTTTCCTTTTCCCAAAACTTAAATTGTCACTCCGCGGACGCCGCTTTGAGTCGATAGAGGCCATTAAGGAGAATTCACTGAAGGAGCTGAAGAAGATCGCTTCAAACGCGCTTAAGTGGTGTTTTGATGACTGGACTAATCGCGGGCATAGATGTATTGCTTTGCGCGGAGCCTATTTTGAAGGCGGCAAAATAAAGTTTGATGATTAACACTAGATTGCCCAAGGAAGTAATTTTGACTGCCTATTTAGTTTCAAATAGAAAAACAATTACGTATATAATGACACAATTTCTTAGAATTATGTGACTTTTTGTACAACATATAAATGAGTTTATTAATAATTGTAGTTACCTCCCCCTCCTTCATTTCCGTTATATTCATATGTGTTATATCTATATTGCCCAAAAGCAGTCATTTTGACTAGTTAGGAAATTTTAAATAATCAAATGACTCTTAAATTTCTTATATGACCGGTTCGGCTTTGTACTGAAATAACAGTTTTCATTTTACCATTAGAGCATTTTTCGGTTGCCGCCACATGATAATTTGTCGATTTGGCAGTATACTTGATAAGTTGCAGTTGCTCAATAAGCTAAAGTAGTACTTGTTATTCGAATCTTTATACAGTGATACTTGTTCTAAGAAATTGTTGATTTTACTTCTTTTGTTCCCTAAAATCATGAAAGAAATGTCGCATAGAAGTGAGTTATTGGAAAAGCTAACGAACATAAGTGAAGAGTGCTCCGATATAGAGTCAGATGCAACAAATTCTGAACTATCATCTGAAGATGAAGCGGATTATATTCAAAGTAAAACATCTGACACTGAAGATAGTGATGAAGAGTCGATCACCAATGATGAAAATAAAAGTGTCATCAATATGCCCAGGAAAAAGTGTAGGATGCTAAATAGTGCAGACTCTGATGAAGAAACTGAAATTATCTTTCAGGAGACCGAAACAGCTGCCGATGGTACTGTATGGTCAAAATTTGACGAAGGTGGTATTCCTGGAAGGTTATCATCTACTTGTACTTTCAAGAGTGTGAAAGGCCCAACAGGCTACGCAAAAAGGAACATTATGGCAGATAATCCTATCAGTGCATTCTCGTTGATAATAGATAACTATATTATCAAAAAATGTCAAAAATATGTTTGCGGAAGATGTACACACAAAAAGATTTTCACCTTAATTTGCATAAAATGTACAAATAAAAATGTATAAATTATTATTTTTTTCCAACTGAAGTAAATTTTTTGTTTTGTTAATATATACTAATAACTGTAAATAATATAAAAAATATTAAAAATTAACTTTAAACAAATTTCTTTACACATTAGTTATTTTTTCATAATGCAGTCATTTTGACTGCATTTGGGCAATATAGATATTAGACCGGGCCGATTTGTGGGGAGGCAAAAAAGTCGCCCATTGCTCTGTGAAAATCATATTCTAGGGATCAAAATAAGAAACTTTGCCGAAGGAACCATACCTCTAAAACGAATTCTGATGTCCCCCAATTTGGGTCGAACTTTTTAGTTTCTTTTCTATAACTCACTTAAATTAGTTTTTGCATTTACATATGTTCTGACTAAATAAATTTCTTAAGAGAAAAAATAGATATTATTATAAATAAATAAAAATAAAGAAAAAACATAGCCATTTAGCTGATTTTTTCATGTAAAGGCCAAAAATGGTGATCTTTTGAAATGGCGGACATCAGAATTCGTTTTAGAGGTATGGTTCCTTCGGCAAACTTTCTTATTTTGATCCCTAGAATACGATTTTCACAGAGCAATGAGCGATTTTTAAATCGATCCGCCCTAATAGATATATACTAACCTTCAGTCTTTCTAGTGTTAAACAATTATTTTGCGTTTTATTGCACAATTTCCGGTACTTT
>JAYXIM010047575.1:0-19815 GCA_037575425.1 Anastrepha fraterculus
TATATGTCTACGAGTGTAAGTACACTTAGTAATAAAAATCTAAGAACAGGGAATACGTAATACATAAATTTTAAATAAAATATTCAGTATATGATTTCAAATTGTAAAAATGGCTGGTTGTATAAAGTTAGAGTTATTAAAAAGCTAAACACAAAAGTGGTCACCTCTTTCTCTCTTCATAAAAACCATTTGCAGAGTCAGCTTAAAATTGGAACAACATCAAAACGCACACCACAAATAGGAGGAGGAGCTCGGCCAAGCATCTAACAGAAGTATATGCGCCAATTTTTATTATTTTTTAAACATAAAAGTAAAAAAAATAACAGTTGAGATGAAATTATTTAAGAAAACATGTGGAAAAACGGGCTTGAAACTTATGTTCCGTTCTCCACATCTCGAGTATCTGCGACGCTTAGGAAGTTATTAAAATTGCTTTTACTACAGATTTTCTACGAGAAATTGTTTTATGCAACCACCTTAAAAGTAGTTCACGCTGAGACCAAGTGGCTCAGAAAGCGAGAAGCCTCTAGTATACCAAAGGTCACTGGGTATGCTGCTCAGTACAGGTTAGATTACTTTTTTTATTTGGAGATTGAGAACAACTCACGGCCGCGGGCACTAACTCCACAAAGTATCTCCTTCGTGGTGAATCAGCAGTCCAGATCGGTGCACGAAACTCAATCGTTTGTGTTAAGATTGCCAAAAATGTGTTGCTCAAAGTGACCAGTATTCATGAGGATCCTCTTGGTAATGAGCCTTGTACGACCGAACGCTGTACATTTACTTATTCGTACACAAGTAATGGAACGCAATCCTGTATTCAATTAAGCACATTTCACATAGAGCGTAGTCTCTTGGCCCAATTTTGTTTAGAGAGACGTTAAAGATCATAAATCTCGTGAAAAGTCCAATATCATAAGTCTCATTTGCAGAATTTTAGCCATGCCAGTGTGTTTAAGCCTCATGAAACATCTTACGACTACCAGCAGGTTGCCAAAATTCGTATATGGAGCCATGCCATATAAAATATGGTGATTTCCTGACATGATCTCCCATTTTACTCAAAAAATTCATAGAGTTCGAGTGGCCAAAACTCAGAAAAGTCTTTAACAAGGAGCAAAACCTTACATAAGTTTAAACTTTTTAATTCCATTTGCATAAATGGTATATCGCTGGAAAGATTATAAGTCATACAGCATTTAGATTTGATGATCTCCACTACTTATTAATTTTAAAATTTTCATACCGTAGTCGCAAAGCTTTTTGGCCCGAATTATAAGTATTAGGAAGACTGAAAAATTACCTTGCAAACAGGATATTTTCTGAGAGGGAGTCTTAAATGCTTTAGAAATTCTCATAACACAGTTAAAGGTACTTTCAAACTGAAAAAAATTACGGAATTTAATGAAAATAATTGCTCAAGAAATTAAACTCTGAAAATCCGGGTATGAAACACCAAATAATAGAAAGTATCGGTACTGCTCCGGCTCTGAAAGTATTCGAAACGGTATCAGCTGGTGGTAGCAGAGAAGGCGGAAGGCCTCCTCAAGAAGAAGTAGAAGAAAAAGAAGTAGAAGAAGTAGAAGAAGAAGAAGAAGAAGATGGAGAAGACGAAGAAGAAGAATAGAAATTATTTTCTACTAGCGGTCGCCCCTCTGCAGGTAAATGTATTTTTGCCATTAAAAAACTGCTCATGAAAAACCATTTGCACTTCGCAGGGGACTTAAAACTGTAGGTCTCTCTTTTGTGGAACAACATCAAGACGCACGCCACAAAAAGGAGGAGGAGCTCGGCCAAATACCCAAACCAAGGTTGTAACCTCTATGTACATATATAAAGTTTGATATAAGGTTTTGGCAGAGATTTGTTTCCAAATGTTTCTCTTTTGATTTTTTTTAATTTTTGCCACCTTCAGAATTTCTGTGAAATATGTAAAAAAATTTAAGTTACGCTTTTAAAACTGCCGGGTTCCCTTAGTTTTCATATGCATAGCCACGCCCACAGTTTTTCAGTAGACATTCGAGCAAGCCCTAACAGCAGTTTGACTATCCGAGAAGGTACGTAACTGTTACTCTCTTTTTAGCAGCTCGACAAGAGCCATAGGTTTTGCGAAGATCTCAGCTTGGAAGACTGCCGAGTTACCGCTAAAGTTGTATTCGTTTCGGAAAAACTTCATGCTCCAGAGTTCATATCCATTAGAGAACTGCCCGACTTACTACCGGATGGGATATTGGCATGGGTACCCACCTCGTGCTTCAGAGCATTTTCGAGTTTAAACTTTCAATTGACTTACAATTATGAGATTTTTAGAAAGCAGAACTTTGAAAAAAAGGGATTTGTGTTGAATGAGTTAATTTTGCTTTCATTGGTAATCGCAAACTTCAGCAATAATTCATAGACCATTTTAGTGGCGTCAAGTGCAGTTTATTTCCGTATACGAACTCAATGACCAAATGTATACAGAGTTTAGTTACTGAGTGTATGCTCGTTACACTTGCACATACAACTCACTCACCCATCGATATAGCGACATAGTCATGCCAATATGCACGTATGTAGTTGCTCAGTCGGCCAGAATGAAAAGTGAAATAAAATCTTTTTCTCATTTTGTTTTCTTCATTTTTTGACAAATTGCAGCAAATATCGCCAGTTTACCTATGCCACGATCGCCGTCATCATAATCAACAATAAATTTGCCTATCGAGATTTGGGATATTTCGTTCGATTGCCGGCAAGGCGATCACCAACTACCTGTGCCCTGTCTCTACCCGCCGTCTGCCTTTTACAGCGCACAAACTACCTGCCTGACGCTTCGACTGCTGGCCAACCAACTTGTGGTGCATTAGTGTGCAGGTGTAACAGCCACTGTTTGAGGCAGCCGCAAGCTGTCGCACAATAGCCGCCGTCATTTTGTGGTTTTGTGGTCGTTTCACTTATATAGCATTTTTTATGATTT
Organism: Anastrepha fraterculus; assembly: GCA_037575425.1. Taxonomy (NCBI): domain Eukaryota; kingdom Metazoa; phylum Arthropoda; class Insecta; order Diptera; family Tephritidae; genus Anastrepha; species Anastrepha fraterculus. The sequence continues at coordinate 2,957 of JAYXIM010047575.1, forward strand.
TCAAAACAATTTTTTACTATGCAGTTATGGCAGAGTTTTGTAATGGTAAAACGCTCTAGATGTTTCTGTGGGTGCTATGTGTGCCAGTGCGCCTTTTAAAAAGTGAAATTAATTATCCGTGTGGGCGAAATTAGTGGCGATTTCGGTATTTGCAGGCGTAACGGTTTCCTTTGTAAATAGCCACATCGTTTAAGTTTTACTTTTGCTAAGAATTTATAGCTGCAAATCGTATGGGCAGCTCATATTCGTACATGGAATTTTTAGAGCCATTTTGAAAATATAATTTAGTTTTGGTTTGACGAGGCGTTTGCTAAAAACCTTAGGCGTAAATCTCAACTGAGTTTGTTTTCGTGTAGTGTCAAAATTGTAGAGAAAGACAACTGTAAAAAATAGCCATACATTTCATCCTTTAGGTACCGATTTATTTGATAGAAATTCTGCGTTTGGAGGATATTTAATTTTTTTGGCAATTAAAAACAGGAGCTTTAATGCCAGAATTGCAGGAATTAACTCCTCTTAAGGGGACTTGGTGGTCTAGAGCGCGAAAATTTTACATATTTTTACGATTTTTTTACCATTAAAATTGAAAAAACAATATTTCAACTTCTCGTGTTTATTACTACATCTATTGAGCATACAAAACAAAACAATATTAATTATTATAAACATGCCGCTGAAGATGATGCTCTCGAAAAATCGGACCCGGACGATGTAGGTCATTTCGAGACTTTTACTCATCTGAAACCCAAAACTCAAGAAGATTCTTAATCAGAAAGAGTGCAGTGAAGGTCCAAACTAGAACAAAACAAAAAAAAAAAAAAAAAATTTACAAAGTGGCGCGCTTTTGAAAAAAACTTCATAAAATCGGGTTTTTTCACTAGTTTTTTGGTGAAAAAAATAAGAAATATTTAAATAAAATTATCATTCTAGTTCCAACTATAGACATAGATGTTGTGAACAACATATTGAAATTTCAAGTGATTATGTTGCATATTTTGTTTTTATACCCGCCGTGTCGAAAAACGTCGTTTGGAGATGAGTTTAAAGTTTGCGGTATAGAAGCGCGCGGATCGCTCTCTGTCTACTTAATGGGCTATAGAAGCTATAATATCGGGAATTACGGCATATTTTTAAGATACTATACTTTTGAAATGTTGAAAAAACAAAAAATTGATTTTTTGAAATTTCTAGACCACCGAGTCCCCTTAATACTCGGACAAACATTTTCATTGATAGTCAAGTTGCTATTAAAGCAATGATGGCTGCTTGCACTAACTCGGAATGTGTTCAACAGTGCAGATCCATAATGGATGAGCTCTGCGGAAATGGGCGGGTCACTATTTACTATACCAGAACACAAAGGAATAGAAGAAAATGAGAGAGCTGATGAGAACTCTAAGGCAGGTATTTGCTTGGTGAGATTGAGCATGTCAGGCATACACCCATTACTCTCGTTTCTGAGCACGGAACTACTAAATGAGGGGCTGGTTCTGGCAACTGAGTCGATAATGGAACATTCAACATCGTACGAAATTGCAAAAATTATGCGAAAGACTCGAAATACAAATACTACAAACTTTATTGTATCACTCTCTAGAAAAGACTGCAAAATATTGATTGTGGTACACCCCACATCACGCAACCAAAATGGGATTACTTATTTTAGAGCTATTTCAAAAGTGCAAAGTGCAAAATGTGCATATCAAAATTTAATGGGATGTAAAACTGAATACACAATATTGTTCTAAAAATTCAGATTAAAAACTAAAAATTGAAAAATATGAAAATTTCTTCAATTTTTTTATCTTAATTTGCAAAAAGTTTAAAACGTGGGTTTGCATCGAATTTGTAAGAGAATGAACTTCAAACTGTTAAAAAAAAAAACCAAAAAAAGAAATAAATTATGGCAGTAAGTGCTATAGTTATTTAATGTAAAGTCTATACTTAATGTTTTTCTTAAAAACTTCTACGGAATTAATGATCTAGAAAATTAACCCACCGCCTGTTAAATTACCATCAGCCTCTCATCGTTACCGCCAAAGTTAAAAACTAATTGCAGCACGCAAAGCGTTACTTAAATATGTTGCACCTGATCGAAAATCGTGAGCGACATTACGTGCCACTTATCTATTTAATAAAGAAAAACAAAAAAAAAATCAATACTAAACAAATATTAGAAGCATAAAGTAGAGTATAAATTACGTTAGCGGTTTTGCCGATCGTATCAGGCACAGCAGCAACACCCTGCCACTTATCGCTAATGAAACAAAAAATTTACTAAATTTACTTAAAGTGACGCGTGGCTAAATGGCTCGATATATGAGGAAAAATAAATACTTACAAACATGCATACACGCATTCATAAGGACATACACACACATATATGTAATATAATATAAATTATCGCAACGGTGGCAGCAACAAGTGCAACGATTGGCTTCAAATCACAAATTAAAAAAATATCTAACTGCTTATATATACATACACATAACATATCCTGATCAAAAAGTTCATGGAATATATTTGGAAAATTCGAAATACCCGTTTATCCCTCAAAAGTGATATTATCGCCATGAAAGTAGTTCCCATTACCCACCAAGCACTTCTGAGGGCGGTTCAAAAAGTATCTGTGTTTGATGACAGAGGGCATTCCTGAGCGAAGTTGGTATTAGTATTGAGCGCAGCCATCTATCAAACGATGGCAAAACAAATCTTAGACTGATTGATAGGTTAGTTTGGATTTGGCAGCTTTTCGAGTAAGGCGTGTCTGGTGATTTTCGCTAAGATGGACGAAGAGGAGTATCGCTCGGTAATTTGCTTTTTTGGAAGAGAAAAAATGCGTAGAGATAAAAGCAAAGTTGGATGCTGTCTATGAAGACGCTTCCCCATCTATGTATGACCACAGTTAGATATTGGTTCAGCGAATTTGAACTTGGGCGAACATCCGTTTTTGATGAGGAGCGAGCAGGACGCCAGACAGACGTGGTTACCGAGGAAATCGAGCAAAAAGTCCACGACATGATTCTCACCGATCGACGAACGAAAGTGCGCGACGTAACAGAGACCATAGGTGCGTCGACCGGAACGGTAATTAATATTTTATATGATCAGTTGGCGATGAAAAAATTGTCGGCCGCGATTGCTCAGAAGTAGCAACACCACATGGACGCGGCTGTTAACTTCGAAACAGTGTTTAAAGCAATTTAAGCGAGATCGGAAGTAATTTTTGCGTCGAATTGTCACCGTTGATGAAACCTTGATTTTTCATTGCACACCAAAAACTAACCAACAATCAAAATAATGGATTTCTCTCGGTGAATCTACTCCAAAGAAGGCGAAGACAGTCCCGTCGACCGGAAAGGTCATGGCGACGATTGTTTGGGGTGCGAACAACGTTATTCTCATGGATTTTTTAGGAAAAGTAAGAACGATCACTGGACAATACTACAGTGAGTTACTGGACCGCTTTCACAAAAAATTTAAGGAGACACGGCCACATTTGGCGAAAAGGTGCTGTTTCACCACGATAACGCAGCAGCACATTCATCCGGAGTTGTCGTCGCCAAACTGCATGAATTTCGTTATGAATTTCTGCCGCATCTCCCGTACTCACCCAATCTGGCTCCCTGCGACTTTTTCTTGTTCCCTAACATGAAAAAATGGCTCGCAGGAAAAAAAATCTAGTTCAAACGAGGGAGTCATTGCCGAGACAGAGACGTATTTTGGAGAGTGCGACAAATGCTATTTTTGGGGGTGGTTAAAAAATTACCGGAACATTGGGAGCACATTTCTTAAACTGGTACTTATTGACCCACCTTCTGTATCAGTGTTTGATCCAACTCTCGAAATATTAATGGAACTCTTTTCGCTATAGCCATCAGGACTGTTTTCCATTTTTACATTACTTCCTTTCGGCGTTCCTCGCAATGATGCGAACAAACAGCAAAAATACCAGGGAACCATATTAGGTGAATTCCATGGCTGTCGGATGGTATTCTGTTCGTTCTTGGTTAAAAATTCACGGGTAATGATGGCATTGTGCGAGGATGCGTTATCATGGCGCAAATTTCAAGAGTTGCGTTCCTAGAAATCCTTCACGTAAGCTTCTCACAACGCCAAAATAATAGTCTTTATTAACTGGCTGACCTTCCGCCAAAAATTCGTATTAAAACTGTGGGCATCGCTTTCTTATTTGACTTTTTCTTTGTTTTAGTTGATGTCTAAATTGCGTGTTGTGCTTACAAATCTACGTCTCGTTTCCAGTAATGATGCGTTCGATGAATGTTGAATCGGATTCAGCCTCGAAAATCATGTCTTTTGCGGTATCAACGCGGTCTCTCTTTGAGATGATATTCAGGACCCAAGTCATTAACTATATACAATGTTCGGAACGCATCTCTAAGCAATCTTCAAGTGCTTTGTTAGCACTCTGATGATTAATTTCAGGTTATTGACCAACTTTTCTTGCATTTTATTGATGCTCTCTTCAGTAGTCGATGCCGACGTCCTGCCTCTACGTTCGGCATCCTCGTGGGATTCACAATTTCTTCTGAAGCGTTCATCTTTCGTAAATGGCTGATTTCTTTAGAGTTTCATTAACGCAATTGTTAATAAAAACTCGATTCAAATGCAATTCAAAACTGTTCAAATGTCCAGGAATGGCGATAAAATTTTGGTATGAATGTTAATCACAGACGTGGCAATCTAACGCAAGCAAATAACAGAACTCAAATCAGTTGACTTAGAGCGTCACCTGGCGCTTGTTCCGAGAACTTTTTGATCAAGGTGTTGTACATATATACTTATATGGTGTTCGTGACTGTCCGTCCACAGCTGCATGAATACTTATATATGTACAGTTGTAGTTGTATGTAGTGTGTAAGTTTGCATTCACAAAATGCTTGCTTGTACTCAACTAAACGCAGCGAATTAATTTGTTCGCTTTGGGCATTTAATTGAATATTGGCAAATTAAAGTCGTTAAAAGCTGTGGAGCTTATGCAGAAAATTTTGGCTGAAGAAGAAAAAATCATTGCCCCAAAAAATACGAAAAAAGTAAAGCGCAAAAAAAGGCTTGCACACTTCCCCACTTGCATTCGATTGCCTTTTGTGCGGCACTTAACCAACAGCAACTATCGACATCGCAACAACAAGAAGTGACGCTCATAAAAGCAATAACAATAATAATAACAGTGTTTGAGAAATGATAATATTATTGATAATTGTACATCGTTGCCGCATTGTATCTAAATAAATATGGTGAATAAGTGAAAAAGAAAACATAAAATCAAGCGCCACCCTCCACAGCCACCGATGGCAGGCAAAAAGCGAACTGCAAACCAGGAGCTGCAGCCATTGCCGCTTTACGTAGATATTTGCTGTAGAAAAATAGCTGCCACACCGATAGTACGCTGCACTGTTTGTTGTTGTTGCGCTAATGTTAGAAACAACATCCGATAACAGCAGAAAATTTGTTAAACAACCCAAACAAACCGTGGCAACCGAATAGTTTGCATTTAATCATTTCACTCACAATTGAAGTAAGACAGAGTGGCCATGTGGGAAGAATTTATTGAATTTCATTTGAGTTGCATGAATACATTTATTATTTTTTTCCTGGTTATTCCCATAAATATAGTTTATTCTTCTTCTTCATTGGCGCGAAACCGCTTACGCGATTTTGGCCGAGTTTAACAAAGCGCGCCAGTCGTTTCTTTCTCGTGCTAAGCGGTGCCAGTTGGATACAGCAAGTGAAGCCATGTCTTTCTCCACCTGATCTTTCCAACGCAGAGGAGATCTTCCTCTTCCTCTGCTACCAACAGCTGATACCGCATTGAGTACTTTCAGAGCCGGAGCGTTTGTATCCATTCGGAAGCAGCCGCTGGATCTTTATTCGCTGCGCTATGTCTATGTCGTCGTAAAGTGCATACAGCTCATTGTTCCATCGCCGTCATCAACGAGGAAAAACCGAAAAATCTTCATCCTTTCTGTCAAACACTCCAAGTGACGCCTAATCGGATGTTGTCATCGTCCAAGCTTCTGCACCATATGTTAGAACGGGCATGATGAGAGCCTTATCGAATATTAGTTTTGTTCGTCGAGAGAGGACTTTACTACTCAATTGCCTGCTTAAAAAAATTAGTTAAATGAAATCATTTTTTTCTTCCTTTCATTAGGTGCGCAACTAAGTTCTCGCATTTTTTTTGTATGAAAATACAACTTTGTTCTGAAAAAATGGTTACAGGTGAATCACTGAAAGTATTGCCCATCGCTGGCTACTACTTTTTCCCATCTTTCTGGTAGATCTCGTATACCGTCGCGCTAAAACTGTTCATCTTTTGATCCACGGATATCCACGGATCAAGCCATTTTTTGATGTCTTCATATGAATGGAAGTGCTGGTCAGCTAGACCATGCGCCATCAATCGGAACAGGTGGTAATCGGACGGCGCAATATCTGAAGAATATGGCGGGTAGCGCAGGATTTCCCATTTCAGTGTTTCCAGGTAGGTTTTAACGGGCTTGGCAACGTGAGACCGAGCGTCGTCATGCTGTATAATCACTTGTTCATGCCTCTCCGCGTATTGCGGCCGCTTCTCGCGCAGTGCTCGGCTCAATCGCATCAATTGAAGTCGATACCGATGAAGTCGATCCCCCGTGATGGTTTCGCTTGGTTTTAACAGTTTATAATAAATAACAGCAACTTGGTCCCACCAAATACATAGCATAACCTTCGCAGAGTGAATATTCGGCCTAGGAGTTGACGTAGAAGCATGACCGGGCAGTCTCCATGACTCTCTTTTCTTTGGGATGCTGTAATGAAACCATTTTTTGGCGGGTAACTCCGAGCTCTTCTTGCTTTTGACACGGATCCTCATTGAGCAATGCCTCCAATTCATCGTCTTCGAAGGTTTTTGGTCTTCCTTCACGCGGACGGTCGTCAACATTAAAATCACCGTCTTTGAAGCGACTGAACCAATCTCGGTACGTTGTTTCACTTAAAGCAGCATCTCCATAAACTTTTTGTAGCTCTCGATGCGCTTCAGCCGCCGTTTTTTTGTCGAATGAAAGAGGAAAATCAACCCTTCCCGCAAATGACGATTATTCGGCACAATATCAGACATTTTCACAAAACCAAAAGTATATGATACCAAAACAAAACCACTAATGTGTCGAAGCAGTTTGTTTACCATATGTCTAAGCTTGGTTCATTACGTTCAGGTTATGTTAGTATCGACTAGCACACACTGCTGGCGGCATCTATTGGCAAACAGCGATGGCGCACCTGATATTACAATTCTAAATCTGAAATTATTAGTACGCTATTCATTGAGGACTTTCCCCATTAAAAGAAATTTAATTAATAATTTGCGCGTATACTTTTGTTGCGTGTTTACCCGAGCTCCTCCTCCGATTTGTGGTGTGCGTCTTGATGTTGTTCCACAAATGGAATGAATTACAGTTTCAAACCGACTCCGAACGGCAGATATTTTTTATGAGAAGCTTTTTCATGGCAGAAATACTCTCTGAAGTTGGCCATTGCCTGCCGAGGGGCGATCGCTATGAGAAAAATATTTTTCTTTTAATTTGCTGTTTCATGTACGAAAATTCAAACCTATGCACTTCAGAATGATGGTCTCGGACCAATCCATTCTGCTACGGCGGCTTCGCTTTTTTATTTTTTTAAATTTCAAATTCAAAATTTTCTTTTTTTGCTATTTGAGCTTTAACTATTTTTGGTTCCGACTTTTCCATTCTCGACTTATCGCAACAGATCTTTATTTGTTATGCATTTGGTAGGCTTGCGTAGAGAAATTGCCACTGTATTGCGCTGCAACACCAGACACCGACACCATTGCGTAAAATTTGCCAATTGTAGTTGCTTTTGGTCAAATGGTTGTTATGATACGACTTTGCAATAGCGTTTGCCTTTTTATATTTTGCACTTTTAATGTACTCTTAGTTGTTGTTGCTTTTATTTTTGCTTATCGCTGTATTGTGGCGCTACATAGATTTATTGACTGCTAATAAAATTAATGCGCTGATTTGATGCTCTGCAGCAGTTTTATGAGCTTTTCGTGCCACACAGCAAACCCAGCGTTTCGGGCAATATTTGGATATGAAAGCGATGCACAAAATTTCAAGATAAAGATAGGAAAAGTGTGCAGTAAAGTGGTAAAGTGGTAAAGGGAGGCATGGTGAAGCCATTAGTGGCGGCGTTGGTGGTTGGTAGCGGTATTGTGGATGGCGTTGCAATCTCGATGTGCGTCGAGCGATAGGCACAAAATGAATGGGCAAAATAAAAATAATAGAAAAGCAAATACGAAGAAAAACATGGGCGTTGGAAAAGCGAATATGAAAAAAGCTTAAAAAAAGCTTAAAAATAACATTACTAAAATTACAAAAACTATACAAAAACAATACGAAATTATGATAACAATAATTGTAAGCGCCAGGCCATGCCACAATAAGTGTGGCAGTTGAGGAAAAGAGCGCTCTTCGTGGTGGACGGACGTTGGTGTCGGTTGATGGAGAGTGAGACGCTTAAATGCGCTGCGGAAATGGAATCAATGAATGGGGTAAGGCTTATTTATTTTTAAATTGAGTTTTTTAGCTTACTTTTACAACTAAATGTTTGTTTTAGTTCTTACATTGTTTTGTTTTTTGTTTTGTTTTTACATCAACATGTTTTTCTTTGCTATTTTCAATATCTTAACTTCACAGAAAAATATTTTTCCTTTCACTTTATTAATCAAACGTAAGTGAGTGCATTTTGTTCATTTCTATTTCACTTACGAGGATCGATCAATAAGTACAGACAAAAATTGGAAAATGTCAGCTTTCATTATGTCAAGGTGCCAGTGGGGTCGTGAAAAGCCCCCACTGAATACTTCGCGAGGGTGCCGGATGGTAATAGGAACCGCAGTTGTCCTGAATAAGGAGGTACTTCACTAACCTAACAATTCCTGGTATGGTGTTCGCTACTCTTTAATAGTACGGCATCATTCAGAGTGTCTTTAGCATGTTCGGGAATAAAGAGCTGGATCAAGGTGTAATGCGACACGTGCCGAGGATCTGTCAGGCTGAGCTCACTTTTCAAAAATAACTCAGTCGCAAACGGAGCTTACGGATATTTGACGCCTTCCGTAATAGCTAGCCTTGTTTACGTATCTGGAGCTATACGTGAGCGGACTTCTTCTTCTCTGCCTCTCTGTCTCACTAGTGAGTCCAAAATGAATGCTACAACCATTAATAATACGAAACTCTTGATGGAGACCTGTTCCTTTGCTAAAGGAATGGAAGGAACTTCCAGCTCTACAAAAGGGATATCGTCTTTGACGACCCTCTCTTCAGCCTCTATTGCGACTGAGGCCGAGCCTACTCAAATTTTGGTGGCTACTAAATCCACGGCTGGTAATCTGGCAACAATTGTTGCGATGACCGAAGGTTTGCCGTCAAATGGAGGTGACTGCAACCTCTGCCAGCAGTAACAACACTTCTCAGATCTGGAAATGGCCTACTATTAAAATTTCCGACACGTCACAAGCTGGGTACCAGGAGGCGAGAGGCAATTCATTGGATGAAGGTGGTACTATACGATTTCCAAATTAAGCGTTTGAATACTTCTAAGTATACTTCGGCTGACCTGAAAGAGGCACTTCGCAGGCAAAACAAAAACACAAAACAAAAAAATAGAAGACACACAATGTCACGCCACATTAGTCCTTGCGGAGGTTGCGAAAATCCGCATTATAATACGCGTTCTCGAAGAAAAGGAGTCAGTAGGTAAAATCATCAAGAAACAGTGGAAGTGTGTGAATGCTGTGCTGACGAAAGTAGCTATGAAGGCAATAAGTATCATACCAACCAAGAACTTCCCCTTTCCTATACAGATGCAGGTTGGTATCAGGACGGTGTAGCTGTATGAAATCGCCACCTCCAAATTTGGCGCAGTTTATCCCGGCGTCAAATTGGCGGTGGTCGAGAACTAAGATATCCTGTCTCGCCCTAGAGCAAGCGTTTGGATCCCAAACAGAGCCTGAGGCAATCATGCAAGTTTAGTAGGGGAGTTATCTGCCAAATTTTTTTCTGGGTTCGCCCTTCCGACAGCACATATTTTCCATCTCTGCTGTGCACGCTTAATGAAGTTCGACACAGACCGAACGTACACATAAGCAGCATTTTTTTGATAGTTTTTGACTATCGTTTCAGCTATTATTCCAAGTATTGAGGTAGCAACCAAACACATATTTAAGGCGAGCTACATTGAAAAGGTGCACCTTGAGAGGGACATTCCGACTTACTGCAGCACTCACTGATCTTGGGGTAGAACCGGGCTTGGTAGGCTTCATTGGCAAAATGCTTAATAGCAGAATCATTGAAGCGGAACTAGGAGAATCGGTGCTCAGGAGATCGGTAAGTAGAGGTACACCGCAAGGCGGAGTCCTCTCACCGTTTCTATGGAACGCAGTTGTAAATAAACTTCTGTTAATACTGGAATCGGTGGGATGTAAGGTGATAGCTTACGCCGATGATGTTGTCATTGCTGTCTCTGGTAAATTTGTATCTACATTAAGAGACCTAATACAAAATGCTCTAGAAATACTTTCTAGGTGGGCAGGAAAGTGTGGTCTAGGAGTCAACCCAGACAAAACACAACTTATATTGTTCACTAGGAAACACAAAATCCCTCAACTAAGTCCAATTATGCTCAAGGGGGAAGCTCTTGTGGAAGAAACCAAGTACTTGGGACTAATCATAGATAGGAAACTGACTTGGAAGTCAAACATCTTAGAAAGAGTCAGGAAAGTGAACCTAGCTTTTTATGCCTGTAAGAGAGCTTTAGGTAAGACCTGGGGAATTAAACCTAAGGTTGCTCATTGGCTTTACACTGCTGTCGTCAGACCCATTCTTCTATATGGGAATGTTGTCTTGTGGTGTGCTATGCAGAAAAAAACCTATTCTAATTTATTGAATAAGGTGCAGAGATCAGCGGAATTAGCAATATGTGGCGTCATGAGAACCACGCCATCCATGGCTTTGGATATAATACTACATCTGCCACCCCTAGATCTCTTCTGCAAATACTTAGCGGCCTGCACCGCTGTAAGGCTCAAAGCGAGCTCACAATGGAAGACTGTCACACAGGGACATTCGACCATCTTAGACTCCTACACGGATATACTGCGATTATTATCCTCCCATTCTCTGCTTCGAAAGGAATTTCCTAATGAAAATCCCTTCTAGACTGGAATGGTTTGAAGAAGATCCAACACCCAACACACCCGTTAAGATCTACACGGACGGGTCTAAACTGGATACCGGTGTAGGATCAGGGTTATTTTGCGAAGAGCTTTCTATTAGTGAATCCTTTAAACTACCGGATCACTGTAGTGCCTTTCAAGCGGAAATAAACGCTATTCATGAAGCCTTAAAATGGCTAAAGATAAACAGAATATCATCAACGGATATCTGCATTCTATCAGACAGCCAAGCTGCCCTACGAGCCCTGGATGCATTCCAAACAACATCAAGGAGTGTCTTACGTTGTCGCCAATCTCTAAATGAGATTGCCAAACAATATCGTATAATCTTGTGCTGGGTTCCAGGCCACAGAGACATACCAGGGAACTGTAGGGCAGACCAACTTGCAAGAGAAGGTACCTGCTTGCCAGACATAAGTAATCTTGTGGAGATACCTCTCGCAACTTGTAAGCTTCTCATTAAGGACGCATTAATCAGGTCTACAAATCAGAGATGGATTAGCGTTAACACCTGTGAAATTGCTAGGCAAACATGGCCAAGGCTAAATTTACGTCTGTCCAAGAGCATTATAAAACTGAATAGACTTCAAATCAGGACCTTAGTCGGGGCCCTCACAGGACATTGTCTCATAGGAAATCATGCAAAGAGATTAGGCGTTTACACGCATGATTTCTGTCATAGCTGCAGAAATGAGGAGGAGTTGGAAACAATTCAACACCTTTTTTGCACATGCCAGGTCTAGCCAGAAGCAGGAACCGATTTTTAAAATCCTACTTCTTAACAAACATAGATAATCTATACATTTTAGGTATCAACAACCTTTTACGCTTTGTCAAAAGCTCAGGATGGTTTAATATGGAGAGGGAAATGTAGCTCAGCCCCCGCGGCTTCACAACGGATCCATTTCGTGGTCTAAGTGGCATCGTTGTCTCTATGTGCGATGCGGCTGCCAAACCTAACCTAACCTAACCTAAGGGTCAATAGCGTACATTTCTTAGCAGGTACAACAGCAAGTTACCGTCTGTGTCAGAGCAAAAGAAACGATTTGTAAAAGTTTTAGATGGTAGTGGAAGAGACTGCGGCGTCAAGTATTTAGGTACACTACAGTTGATAGAGACCTCGCAGCAAATCGCGATTATTTACCTTTCAACTCATTTGCAATGACTTCCCCAAAGGTTTTCGTAATCAAAGACCACTTCTTGGAGCATTCGAAAAGTAATTAGCAGCTCTGTCACTTTGCAATACTGCATCGATCGGAAAATTTAGCCTCTAAGACGAAACTACCTCTAATGGAATGAAGCTGATCGTTTTCGTTGGATATTGTAGCACTCGATTCCAACACGAAAATATCAATCAAAGTAAGTATGCAAAGAAAGCAAGCTGCTGGAACAAGAAAGCTCAAAACTTTGCCAAGTCTTAACTAAATAATTTAACTTTCCCTTGGGTTTCACTGGATTTCATCAAAGTCAATTGCCTTGCAGGGGAAGCAAGAAAATGCAACCGATATTTTTGGTATAGTTTGGTGAATGTGACGTTTAAAATTTTTTCGACCCCAGCGCCATCTACGGGGTTTGGAATAAAAAAGTTACCAGTAAAGTAATACATCAGAGAGAAAAGTGTGCTGAGTTTCGATGAAATGACAAATGAACGAAAAAAGGACTTACTGAGCAACCATCGTTGCTTTCCCATTTCCCTTTCAATGATATTGATTTACAAGCGCTTTGTGTGTTAATGTTTAATTTTTTTTTCTTTCCTTGGTTGGTCGTTGGCGGGGTATATTATGGCTTTTCATACCTTTTTGGTGAACAATATTTTGCACTCTGCCATAGGCCCGATCTTAATTGTTGTTACAAGAAAATTTATTTACTCGTATGTAGGCACATAAAATTGCGATTATACTTCCATTTCCACCATTTACATAAGGTCACTCTTGCACAGGTGCTTTTTTGTAAGTGAAGTGAAGGCGCTTAGAAAAATTTAAGCATATTTAAATTATGGCGGAAGTAAGTGCTCAAGTAATATTCATTAAGGTGATCCTTATTACCTAATGGCGGCCGCCGTAGCCGAATGGGTTGGTGCGTGACTACTATTTGGAAGTGCATAGGTTCGAAGCCCCGCCTGCGAAACACCAATTGCTAGAAAAAGTAGGTAATAAAAGGTGGTAGGAAGTAACAGTAAAAAATAAGTAGGTAATTTTCAGTTTTCAACCGCCTGATTACTAAATCTTCTACTTTTTCGAGCTTAACTCTCAATTCCTAATTAAAAAGCGAGATTACAAACTTCCGTTCTCGAAATCCGAAATATAAAATAGCTTACAAGTACTTTCTGTGTTATCGATAATCAATATTGCGAACGTAAGGAGAAACGTCTATGGAAAAATAAATAAAATGGACATCGGCAAAGAAAGAAGAGATTTGTAGACATAATTTTAATGCAATTTTTGTTATATATTATAAATTATTCTTTCATATTACAGAAAAAAGCGTGTGTTCATAGACCTTTTGGTCGTTATTGCTTATTATAAAATGAATTTTCGAAATTCGCATGCGCATGGCTGCCATAATTTTTTGAAACCTCAGTAGACGTCGCTTACGGATTTCCTCTAACTGCCGATTACTAGCTGCAAATTGCGCAAGTAAATTAATTATTGCTTCTCTTGCCCTTTTTTTCGTGTCGTCAATAATAAATAAATAAGCCAAAAGCGCTAAAATACTCCATCAAACCAATTTCTATGAAGAAAAACGTTTCAAAAGAGTCTCGACCAGACTTCTCAAATGAAACAACCACGTTCTCCCGCTTTCATCGGAAGTTAGGTATCTTGGAGTCATACTTGACTCCAAACTCTATTTGAAGGTACACATTGAAAATCGGGTAAAGAAAGCCAGTATAGCCTTCTACGCCTGCAAATCTATGTTCGGTAAGAAATGTTGAGACAAGCCACAGGTCGTGCTGTAGATGTACAACGCAGTGATTGTGCCAATTTTAACGTATGGATGTCTAGTTTGGTGGGAAAGCTGTTCAGAAGGTCCCATAAGTCCCTCAATTTTGCTCTGATTTTGCTGAAACTTTCATTGTACGTTAGGTAAGACTCCAGGCTTTCTAACCATGTACAATTTTTGGCAATCGGTTGGAAATTGGATGTAATACAATCACAAAATGTAAGACAAAAGGCTCCCTGACTCGAAGTTACCTGAAAGTGGTGGGAAAGCTGTTCGGAAGGGCTATAATATCACTAAACTGGGGAGGGTGCAAAAGACTGCATGCATTGGCATCAACGGAGCATGCAAAACTTGCCCCAGTGCTGCCCTGAATGCATACGTTTTACGTTATTCCATCGCAGCTCAAAGTGCAATCAGGTTAAAAGAGATTGGCTATCTCTCATGGGACATGGTCGCATTTTCGGGCAGTTAACACCGTATTTCTCCGAACTTCGAACAGGTCTCTCTATCCGCAAAGTAGAGTTTGAGAGTTGTGTTAGGACAATCTTTCCAAATAGGCAGGATTTGATCGAGGGGAAAATCTGCACCGAAGCTTGCACTTCTGTCTTCACTGACGGCTTGGTAGTCGGAGTAGGGGTTTTCTCTAAATTTATTTATCTATTTCTTTAAAAATATTGAAAACTGCTACTGTTTTTCAAGAAGAAGTCTTTGTTCGGGGTTTTAATATGACACTTACAAGGAATTTTGCTGAAACTGTTTAGTGTTTTTAAACTAATTTCCTTATTTTTGGTATTACTATTATTGCTATTAGTTGCCATCGCGCGGGCGGGGGCGCAAAATGCCGATACAAACAAATTCCATTGGTGTCGATTTGCAGCTCGTGACTTTATCTGCGATCAAGTGAGCGAGCCGTCAGATGTAGCGAATTCGTCATACAGGCTTCGCCTCCATGTTCCTTATGGCAGTCCTCTTCGGCGAGAGCTGTGCGGATTCCAGTCTAGGGACATTTTGCTGATGCCAGTCGTAGGTTTACGGATTGTATGGCCTATCTATTTTCACTTTCATTCGCCTATCTCAATTTCGTCCAGCATCATGGAAATATATCTCTGTGGACGCCAAGCTGTAGGCTATCGGACGGGTCACAGGCTGCGGATAGTGAAATGCCTCTAGATGTAAAGGTTGGATGCGAGTAAGTTAGTCCCGAACAAGCACCGAACGCCTTACTAGTCTGTAGAAGTGTACAGTGGGCCATGTTCTCTTCTTGCTAAATACTACAAGGGCAAAGTCAGCATCGACAAGGTGAGGAGAGGCCGCCTTTAAATAAGCATCAACCTTGCAGCGCCTGTTCCATAGTGGGCGGCTGCAAACAGCGTACGTCTTGTTGTAGCAAGGGGCTGAATTAGAAATGCTGCTCCATCCAGGTAAATCAAAGGTGGACCTAAGGCTAACAACCCATTGCTCCTGAAACGCAACTGTTACTGAAACTGATAGCAGTAGAAGAAAATAGAACCGATCTATCTCTGATAGTGAAGTTTCAATTACGCTAAAATTTAATTTTTTTCATTCAAGTTTCATAGATTTTTTTTTAATATTTAATGAAAGACCAAAAAATTATTGTGTTTATAACATAGCCTGCTTGTTTTTCGTAATGCTTATAATAACCGTGAGTGAAGTGAACAAAATGACTATAAGTTTTTAAGCAGCTTACGCTTAATTTCCTTCACGCCTGTAAGTATGCAGGCAAGTTGCGCTTTTGTTTATAATTTCGTTTACTGAGCAGATCGCTGCATCTCTCAAAGGGTTTATGAAGTGGTAAATTTAAAGCGTACACTGTGCGCATTCGACAGACTATTTCGAAAAAGTAAAATTAAGATTTGAACAATAAATTCACACTTTCATACCACAGTGTAGTGATACAAGTGCGGCAGGTAGTAATGATATTTGTTTTCAGTACCACAGCAGTTAAACAGAATTGTGTGTTCATGCGGTCGCAATTTTTCAAAAATGAAAATAAAAAAACTTGAATTATTACACTCTTATATACCTCCGAGTGTATTTCCGGCATGTAAAAGCTTCCCATAAAAAACCATTTGCCGTTGGAAGTCGGCTTAAAATTATTGGTCCCTCCAGTTTTAGAACAACACCAAGCCACACACCTCAAAGAAGAGGAGAAGCACGGCAAAATACCTACCAATTATTTATTTATTATTATATACCTTCTTAGGGTAGAGTAAGTGAGAGCATTCGGAAATCATGACATTTAAAACACAGTTACTGAAATATAACTCTCCAATACTTCGTATTACAAGTATTGTATGTAACTGAGCTGCAGAGCTCATTAATCCACGATGCACAAAATACAAAGGCTATTCGGCTCTCCGTGAAATTGCTCGCTATGCATTGCTACATGTCACACTTCTTCAATGTATTCGTGTCTTGTTTGTGTAATTTGTTCTTATTCATGCTATCTTGTTCCCACTTTCGTACTTCTCTCACGCAAGTGCAGCAATATTACGCTACACCTCTCCTCTGGGCGCAGTTTTGTATTCTATCATTCTTCTCATCAAAGAATTATTGCACTACTCAATTGTAAAGTCGTTTGGTACACTCTACAATAATAATACTAATTAAATTATTCCTTAACATCGGTTTTGAG
>JAYXIM010047578.1:0-19733 GCA_037575425.1 Anastrepha fraterculus
AAGAGTGCAATTTTCGATTTTTACAATGTCTGATTTGATTAAGCAGAGAAGTGCCATCAAATTTTGTTTGCGGAATGAAATTTCGGCTGCGGAAACGTTAGGCATGTTGCAGAAGGCATTTGGTGATTCGACCAAGTCGCAGAAAAATGTTTATAAGTGGTACAAAGACTTCAAAGAGGGTCGAGAACGTGTTGATGACTTGGAGCGCTCCGGACGACCATCGACGTCAACAGATGACCAACACGTTAATAAAGTGAAGGAGTTAGTGCTCAAAAATCGTCGGTTGACTGTTAAAGACCTTACTGATATGATCGGAATATCAGAAGGATCTGTGAAAACCATTTTGAAATACCATTTGGGCCTACGAAAAGTCAAATCTCGTTTGGTTCCGAAAACTCTCAATTTCTTGGGGAAAAGTCGTCGCGTTGATGTGTGTGAAACAATGCTTTCAGACTATCAGGACAAGCTCAAATGCATCATTACGGGAGATGAGACTTGGATTTATGCTTTCGACCCTGAAACAATCTCAAGCGAATATCAACTAATCAAGCGAATATCGTGCTAAAGGCGAGGCCAGACCGAAAAGAGCACGTCAAAGTCGTTCAAAAATAAAGGTCATGATGACAGTTTTTTTCGATTTTCGTGGTGTGGTGCACTATGAATTCCTTCCACCTGGCCAAACTGTTAATAAGGAATATTATTTGAGCGTTATGCGTCGTTTACGTGAAGCAATTCGTCTAAAAAGACCTGAATTATGGGACAACAACTCTTGGTTTTTGCATCACTATAATGCACCGTTTCACACTGCACTCGTTCTTCGTGACCATTTCGCCAAAAATTCCACGCAATCGTTCCGCAACCACCGTATTCGCCTGATTTGGCTCCGTGTGACTTCTGGCTATTCCCAAAACTCAAGAGACCACTCCGGGGAACGCGTTTCAAGTCGATTGAGGAGATAAAAGCTGAATCGAAGAAGGTGCTGATGGCTATACCGGAAATGGACTATTTGGCATGTTTATGTGTATTTCATCGAAAGGGGATTATTTTGAAGGGAATGAAATTGATTTACAAGAATAAATAAAGATTTTTCATTTTACAACCAAATTCACCTTACTTTTTGCCCACAGTAGTAAATAAAACAAAAAGCAAGGGAGTCAATATACTTGAAGTACACCAGAGGACGCAAAAAAAGGTGAAGACGGGATAACATCAATAGAAATTATATAATGTCTATTATTTAAGTAAGATCACAGTCAATCTAGAAAAACTGGGTAAAAACCCAGACATAGTACAATAATTTATCTAATAAAATTTAATGCGATACTTTATCGAGTTCTTGCTGCAACGACAAACTTGCGACGCAGTATTCGGTGATAGCGGATGGATTGGAAATTGTGGACCTACCTGATATGAAATATTTAGTTGGAAAATATAGTATAAGTATATCTTTCCTTTGACAATTTTTTCATGTTTTTATCGCCTTTAAAAATTGGACTAACATCTGTCATTTTCTACTCATCGTTTAAGACACTTGAGGTTAACGATTTATTACAAATTAATTTGCGGAACAAAGCAAGAGCAGAACAATGTTAGAGAAGAACAACTGAAAAATCAACATCATCTGTTTCTGTGGAGGGTTTTAGAGCTAAAATACGCTCCTCAACATCTTCCAATGACACACTCAAACAGTAAAAATAAGACCGAAGCGTTGGCTGGCTAAACTGCAACTACTTTATTAAAATTCATGAGTTGACATGTGGACATGTTATGCCAGATTATATCCGCAGGGTTGCATAATTAATAAGAGTAAATTACATTCAAAACGATGTGTTATTTAATGCATTAGATTACATTTCAAAATCGATAATTGGAATTGATAATTTTAGATGGTTGAATGACACTTTTAATTGCTGATTATAACACAAGTACTCTAAGTTCAGAGATGAAATAGCATCTAAAGGACTTAACCAGTTTGAAACAGATTTATCACTAACATAATTTGCTTTAAAAAATCAGCAAACAGGTTTACCACTTCAGAAGGGGTGGTAGCTATTCAGAAAAACAGCAGATGGGACACTAGAACTGAACTTTCTTTAACCTTGTTCTTATCATATCATATGTATATATTATTTTCAAGTAAAAACGAAATCGGAAGTATTGCAGATTCTTGGAAGTGTTTAGGGAACATTCAAAGTAAAAACCTTGAACTAAAATAAATCAGTCTATTAATATGATTTCTATAAATATCCATTTTAGCGGGCACGGTCTTTCCAGAAACATTCTTTTAAATAGTTAAGATATATCCCGAGCATGAAATAAATCGAATTATAAATAATCATATTGGTAATATCTGGAACACGGTGACACCTGATGTGTCCAAACAAACTCGTATACCTTGACTCGCATGCTCGCAACAACTTACTATGTAATATTGCAGGAGTTTGTAAGCTATAAACAAAAAACTTAAAGAAATCAATAAAAATTTCTTCGAAAGAGCGAAGACGAACTACTGCTCAAATTTTAAAAAGATTTTTTAAAGCGTTGGAAATCCTATAGGTCGTAGAGGGTTTGTGTGTAACATTAATTTTAGTGGGGTGCTGTCACATGTTTGAATTAAAAAGAAATAATTTTCTTAAAAATGTTTACCAGTATTACAGCATGGGTATCAAGGCAAATATCTTTAAGAAAAATGTATTCCAAAACGTTTTTTTAGTGTTGCCACCCATATTTTATTACAAAAATAGCTACCTATCACGAATTTCCTTCGAAGTTGAGATATAAGTGTCAAATAATGGTTTTTAAACAAAATAAATGTTCTGGTATGGCATTGCCACATAATTTTAATTGGTGGCGCCACCTATCTTTTTTTAAAATTAAGAAATTCATTACAAAAATATTAAAAAAAATCGTAGATGAAATCTGTTTTTATGTCATCTTTGACATTTGTCAAGTAGCAGATCTACAATTTTACACGATAGAATAAAAAAAATTAAAAGTATTGAAACTTATTATAAAAACGCAAAATTCGTGATTTTTTTGGTGGAAATATTCGTCCGAATTAGTGACAATCCAAAGGTTGGTGAAAAAAATTCGTGAATTGGTTCTGTCGAGGATATAAGCAGTACTTGCAGACTGAAAACTGGACGTTCTGTTACTGCTGAGATCATGGCTGCTGTAGTGCAAAGTGTTGCTGAACAACCTTCAGCATCGATTGGCAGATTTTACCTGAAGAAGTGCTCATGGTGTACATTGAATTGATATAATTTTTCACATATAATTGTTAAGAGCCATATGTTGAATAAAAATAGTGAAACCTGTAAGAATCTAATTTTTATATGTTTTATTTTGAAATAAAATCTGGGTATGCCTTTGAAAGACGATTTTACAAATAAAGTTTTCTCGAAATCACGATTTTCGACTTATAGTGCGCACACTGGCCGACGTATCGTAGTCCCTTACCGCAGCCCTTATGCTGGAATCAGTCACCGACGTACGTAGTGCATTACCGCAGCCCCTAGAGAGCACACAATTGAGCAAAACTCATCTCGTAGAGAACGTTCTTTTAGTTACATATTTACACAATACATCGGTTTGTGTGTGTATGTGTTTGGTTGTATCTACACAATGTTGCCATTGATATTTTTGCTTACACACTTTTTCACACATCCGCGTTATCAGTTACAATATTTCATTGTTTAATAAACCAAAGCCAAAAACCAACAAATACTAATAGTTCATTTATCTATAATTAACATTATTCAACATTGTTTTTAAGTTATTTTAACAAAAATTAAAATTTTTCCAAGTTGGTTTTGTGAATGATTTCGAAATGTACTGTTTGGCAACACTGTGTGGTAAGAGAGCAATCCTGAGTGGAATTTTCAATAATCCGGCGATAAAATCTACGATACTACGATACGGAAGGGAAGTAATTTCTCATTTACATGGAGTTCTCATTGTAACAGCTGACAGGGGACTGCGTTTACGTCGGTGACTGTTTGCAGCATTAGCCTCGGTCGTAACGGCCGTGAGATATGGCTCACTAAACATAACTAGCGGATAATATTCAGAATTTTTACTTTACCCAAAATTCTCTAATCCACTGTCTGACAGTCAGCTTCGTTTGTTGAAAACTCGTTTGCTTCTGATTCCGAAAAATTACGTGCTCAAGTTTACGAAATTTTTACATACAAAAATACATATAAACTCATGTACATATGTACATAAACGTATTTTTGCATATGCAGATACATACATGCATATCTAGTTAACAAAATTATAATCCACTCCGCATTTAAGCTGAGCAATTTCAACCCATTTCTTGAATGTCATTCGCTTTGGAACATCATTTTTTCATGGCTGCAAAAAGTCATACTAATTTGCATAAAAAGTGAGTTGTTCATTTTTATAGTCGTTAAAAAATTTACAAACGTTCAAGTGTGCATGCCCATGGAATTTACGTAGCATATGCACATAAATCTTTACATATACATACATATGTATGTGTATGTACGTATGTTTGTACATAGAACGAAAATGGTCATGTCATTAGGGCATTAAAACGATGGTTGAAGTTGTTACAAAATGCTTTGCTAATTTTATTGTTGTTGTTGTTGCTGCTGCGCTGTGTACAATCCGAGTAAATAGAGACTGGCATTTCGTTGTTTACAACATTTGATGTCCAGTTCGTTGCCATTTGCGCGTCATTTTGTTGTAGGCAAAAGCATGAAAGGATCAAACAAACGAGTAGATACAGATATACCTACTCGTATGAATACATATGTAGGTGTACATTATGCAGATGTGCATACACAAAATACAAATATTTATATGTATATGTGTTTGTAGACACAAATTATAACCGCTGACGGGCGAATGAACAATTGTAAATTTAGATACATATGGATGTACATATTTACATATGTATAGATATAAATACCCACATACAAAAGCTTTATATGCACAGCTCTTTACTAATCTCACATCACTCAGCTTGCATGTAAACAAATCAATTTCTAGGGATGCCGATCGCGAAATTTTGTAGTCCCGAAAATTTGGTATTTGTAATTTCTTGCGATTCAAATGATATAGCAAAAAAGCAACATTGATTTTAACCTTTTCATCAAACCTCAATATGGATGTTTTTGTTTTTATTTTCTTTGATAATACATACGTAAATACAGATATGGACATAGAAATATCGCACTTATAGTATCCTCTACACGAATTTTTTTCCTAAAATATTAATGGATATTCGTACATATTTGTATGTCAATGTTCTGCTGTGAATCACTTCTCTCCAATATCGGACAATAACGAAATAGTGTAGTTATATAGTATTCCAATCATTAGTTAAGATGATTTAAACTAGTTTTTCGGTAAATTCTTGTCAATAAAGAGGAAGAGGACCTCACTGCCCACTTGAAAAGAAAAGCATTATTTGGAACCTTGACGAAAAAGGTACAAAACAAATTAAAAACGCAGGACCTATGAATTGTTCACTTAAAATGGTATACAATGCCATTAAAATGCCGCTGAAAATAAAAGAAAATTCGAAAGATGCCGGCGCGAAAGATCTCAATTCAGCAGTACAAGGCCATCGTTAAGAAAAGTAAGGGTAACACTTTTAAGTCCTCTCGAGCGATAATGCTGGAAATAAATGAGCATATATCAAGCAGACTTGTGCGAAGATGCCCCAATCAAAATAAATTGTATGGGCGTGCCAAGAAATTAAAATTAATATAATTGGTACTGATTAGAACACAACCCAAGAGTTCAATTCCCGGTACACAGCATAGACCGTAAAGCATGGTGATGGTAACTTAAATGCTTGGGGATAATTTTCTTGAAATGGCGTTGGACCAAATAGAATAAATGGGCAATATGGATAATGATAACTCCTTCCCATGATAAAGACACCAAGCATACAACAAAATGGGTGAAATATTAGCTCTCTTTTAAAAAAATTTGCAGTTCTGCATTGGCCAGCACAAAGGCCTTACCTTAACCCCATTGCAAATCTATGAAACAAGGTTAGAGTTAAGGTTGGGCAAAAACAATTTAAAATGCCAATGAATGACGACAAGGAATACGGGAAACCTGCAACTATATTTCTTTGGAGAAATGCCAAAAGTTAATAGAAAGTTTACCTCGCACGCGTGAACTAGTTGTAAAAAATGTTAGACACTCAACAAAATACTAACTAAAACTAAAAACAAATTTTATTAATTCAAGGATATCGAATTTCTGTTTTTCTTGCAGATCGATAAAAGTGCGCTATTTCAGTCTCTAGTTCAAAATGTGATAAATTCCGATTTTTCGAGCTCTTTGTATTAACATTGATGATTTATAAGAGATCCTTTCAACCACAAAATAAATTTGTTTACTTTTTCAATATTTTTCCATTGATTTTTTTCGACATACCTAAAGTTACTTTATCCGATATTTACACGCTAAAGTATTATTAAATGCGTACATGTTTAAGCCTAAAATACTTGATTTTGCTATTGTGCTCAAACAATCAGTATAGACTAATTTTTGGTCAAAATGAACGAATTTGAAGCCCGTTTTTTTATTAGACTTTTACTTTACCTTATATATAAAAAAATAAATAAATAATTGGCGCGTACACTTCTGTTAGGTGTTTGGCCGAGCTCCTCCTCCTATTTGTGGTGTGCGCCTTGATGTTGTTCCACTAATGGAGGGGCCTACAGTTTCAAGCCGACTCCGAACGGCAGATATTTTTATGAGGAGCTTTTTCATGGTAGAAATACACTCGGAGGTTTGCCATTTGGTGTTTTCACCGAGATTCGAACCGACGTTCTCTCTGTGAATTCCGAATGGTAGTCGCGCACCAACCCATTCGGCTACGGCGGCCGCCGTACTTACTTTACCTTGTAGAAGTAAAAAAACCTAAAAACCGGGATCTGGCATTTACACTTAAATTTTTCATATGAATAATTTTTTTGTATAATAAATTATTCTTATTTTATTCTTTATTTTTGGTTGTGGTACTAAAAAAACAACTTTTTGCACTGAAATTGCATAAGTTAATGTTACCTTGTGAAAAAAAATGCCTGAGTTTCAGATTTGCAACCGCTCATTTGCAGCTTTTTTTGGCCGATCGATTAACCATTTTACACCAATGCCAATCTGGTCGTAACGAATATCATTTGTTGGAAAATAGGTTTTCTTCGACACGGATTTGCATGAGATGCCGAATGGGATGATGGACAACCACGGCCACGGGACTGGCAAGAACAAAACAAACACATTGATTCAGCGACTTCACCACGAAAGTTAGGCAGTTAGGCGGTGATATAAAATGTACGCATTTGCCATTGCCATATGGAAGATATGGTATAGCATGCGAAAAATGCTAAGTAATGATTGACATTGTCCTGAACTTTTCGGGAAAGTGTTACAACGGAATTTGATGCAGCGCCAAGGTCAGGAGAAGCCGATCAGATCACTTATAGAGAAAAGTGCTGTTCTTCATTTATGAGGTTTAGCGGCATATACGGCCGGGTTGCCTTGCATTTTTGTCGAACACATTTGCTCATCAACGCACAGCCTTTGGAACCTGGCATTTATTGCATTAATTAATGCATTTGTCGAGTTGAGGCATTCGTTGATGTCCTTATCAAAAATTGAGTAATTTGCAGTTTCTTTATCATCGCCAAAATCTCTTCCTACAAATTTTGCTACAAATTTTGAGCGCAATGCCCAGCTCCGTCTTTAGGTGGTTTCACATTAGAGCAGTTTTAATACAATTAATTTACGAAGTGCCAGTATATTTTTCATCTCTTATATCTTAAATTTCCTAATCACCAGTACTCAATAAGTTTTGTTTTTTATGCCCGAATGCTGCCAAATGAGTCTTTAAAATGAATTTGCTGCGAGTTGAAGTAAGCCAACCCCGTGGGTTTTGAACAAACACATGTTAGCATATATTACTATTATTATTCATTACATGATAGGAAAGCTTTTAAATGATATTGATGTAATCTTTTCACTGCAAAAAAAAATATATAAAAAGTTAACAAAATTAAATGGCTTTGGCATATTTTCATAGGAAAAAAATTAGATTTATTCCTATTTATATAAATTTATTATTTTGTGTATTCATAATCTATTTCGAGATATTGCTGATCCTATTTTTTTTTATATAAATTTATTTTTATGTAAATATATTTTTGTTAAGTTTATTGTTATTATGTAGAAAATAAATACTCTGTATACTTCTGTTGATCCAAAAGATTTTTTATTAAGCTTGTTTGTACAAAATCTCGCAAAAGGAGCAAGAGAAATAAAAAAAATCAGGATGGAAAAAATGTCCCCAGCGACAGTGAATAAGGTAAAAAAAAGTATAAATAATCTTTCGATGAAATCAAAATCAGTTTTAATAGACATCAATGAACAACGTTCTATTTTAAAATCACTTGCATTGAAATATTGTTGGCCGCGAAAATACTCCTGTTTTTCTCCTCTGCGGATGTCTTGATTTTTTATAATTATGTATCTTGAAAATGAAGAATATCCCAAAATCAACTTTAGCACAATTAGCGGACTAATTAAGAGCTGTAAGTTAAGCTTGTTGTCAAAATAAAAACAATTTTGATTTCGGTTTTTTTCAGTTTGAATGTGTGCGATGGTCACGTTCGACATGATAGAATTCCAGGATTGTTATTACGAGTTCTCGAAAATCCCGAGCTCGTAAGAATTATACAAATTTACATCCCTAGTACAAACATATATGTATTTATATGAATAAATACGTAAGCTTGCACAATACTTATATAGGACTATATGTGTGTGCTATACATTAGAATGAGCAGCTAGAAAAAAATATTTGAAATTCCATCTTGTGTTTTAAAAAGCCCCGACACATCTAGAAATCGCCACACATTTGTATACTCTTGTAATCACTTGACCATTAATAAATTAAATTATAGAGGGTCCCACTAAATGCACTCATTTTGAAATATACTACCGTGATCAAGAAGTTTCCGAAATATATTCACAAAGTTAAAAAAAAAAACAAGTGGACTCCTCTGCCTTCAAAGTACTCCCCATTAAATGGAACGCACTTATGCCAGCGTTTGATCCAGCTCTCGAAACATTTCTGAAACTATACCATATTTTCGGTACATCCATCAGAGTCTTCTTCGAATTTGCCATTACTTCCTTTCGGCTCTTAAAACACCGAAGTGGTTCCCCGTAGTGGTTTTGTGACTCTATCAAACCAAAAAACTCGCAAAGAGTCATATCAGGCGGATTCGATGGCTTTGGATAACTCGTTTCGTTCTTGGCCAAAAATACACGGATGACATTGTGCGAGAAAGCGGCATCATGGAGCGAAATCCGCAAAATCTTTTTTGAAGAACTGCTTCATGTAAACTTCTCATAACGCCCAAATATGTGATGATTCTTTGAATACTTTGAATTCTTCTGGCAATACCGTTGTAATCCATAGCAAACGTGAGCATAGCTTTAGTTTTTGGCTGAAAACGACGTGATTTTTTTGGTTTTGGTTCATTTGGAGCTTTCCAATCAGTCGCCCGCGTGTCGTACTCACAAACCTACGTCTCGTCTCTCTACTGTTTTATTTAGAGTATTTTTTTTTTTGTTTTTTGTGGACAACTGCGTCGAATGGTGTAGCCACTAAAACAATCCCTCCTCCTCTTCTGGGGAGACTTCCGTCCCGGAACTACCTTGCATTACTTCGGTAAGGCCCAGAACGGTGTCCATTAAATGAACCAAACTATTCACCCACGTCTGGGTCTACCATATTTGTAGCCAGCTTCACGCTATAGACTCGTCTTCTAATATCTCAGTGCCGTCATATCAGTGGTATGTGCGGCATGCTCTCAGGTTCCTCTCACATGGGCGTATGGATGTTATACGCTATCGAGGTTTCTTTCGCATCTGCAGCAAAGAAGATGTTGCGGTAATATTATACTGTCTTATGCCGTCGTGAGCACGTGACTTGACCGTCTGTTATTTGTCGTCAGTTCGTAGACAGTCCACCTCCTCAATGTGAAAACGATGGAGTACTCCAAGAAACATCCGCGACCGCTCAATATATGGGTTAAATAGTAGTCAACGTCGCCGTGCCTTCTGGTCACCCATTATTAAGAGTATCATTACCGAAAGAGTTTACCAACATTTCTAAGGTTTTCACAATACATTTTTATCTCAAAATTCAATACAAACTCGTTGCAAATTCAAATCAATTTTTAAAAATGAAAGAAATTGAAAACACGTGTAAGGTAGATTTACTCAAGACGGCGTAACTTTTACAAATATCAAGTAATGGCGATAAAATTTTGGCAGAAATGTTAACCACGGATACGAACGTAATTAGCCAGTGTTGGTCGTCATTCTCCAATTAAAAGCCTGTTCTTTCTATTTTCACCTGTTTTGATATTTTCCTTCTTTTTCTAACATCACTGGAGTTCTAAGGTTTCATCGGATCAACTCCAAAATTTGTATATAGACAAAGTTCTGGACACATGCGCTTTGAGAATATGTAAATTTTTGGAAGTTACAAATGCGGGTGCCGCCTTATGCGTCCGTGAAATTTTCCTTGACTAATATCTGGACAGCGGCCGCCGTAGCCGAATGGATTGGTGCGTCACTACCATTAGGAATTTAGAGCGAACGTAGGTTCGAAACTCGGTGGAGCACCAAAATGAAGAAAAAGTTTTTTCTAATAGCGGTCGCCCCTTGGCAGGCAATGGCAAACCTCCGAGTGTATTTCCGCCATGAAAAAGCTCTTCATAAAAAAATATCTGCCGTTCGGAGTCGGCTTAAAACTGTAGATCCCTTCATTTGTGAAACAACATCAAGATGCATATCACAAAAAGAAGGAGGAGCTCGGCCAAACACCCAGAAAGGGTGTAGGCGCCAATTATATATATACATATAATATCTGCGCAGATTGGACTCGACGAAGTATTTGTTGAAGGTGACGTGGTAAACGAGAGCGCACTCACTCAATGAAGATAATTTTACCAAAAAAAAATTTAAATCTCATTTTGTAAATATTAAAACTTTAAGATTTACGTTATAAGCTGTTTTTAAGCTGTCAGAACGTGGCATCAATTACGCATAGTATTCTTCTTCATTATTGCTTTCGTCCCATTTTACTTGGGGTCAGCTCTCTTAGTTCATAATCGCCAAATTTTTCAAAATTTTGGCTTGTCCCAGTGTTTAATTTAATTGAATAATGAATTTAATTGTTTAGTCGCTTTCAGGCTGCTTTGTACATGTAAATATGTTGGGGCCGCCTTGACTTGCTCGGTACCGTAACGGTGTTTAGACCTTTCTTTGTCATGTCGGATTCAGGCTTCCTCTGGATAAGACCATACCAGCGGAGACGGCTCTCTTGTATATTTTGCTCAATCGTTGCCATTTTAAGGCTTCCTCGAATCTATCGGTTTGACATTTTTTTCAACGTGGCCGCACAGCGCGCCGGTTAGTGCTTGCTATTTGAATCATGCTGAGTTTACCCTATGCTGCACGTCTTCATTGACTTCTCCGGCATTTGTTACAATGCATCGCAAGTACTTAAGTATGGAAACCTTGTTTAGTGGGCTGCCATCCAGCATGATCGATGATCTGCTTGTTGATGTTGAATTGGTGGAAGACTCGCAGCACATGACCTTTGCTTTTTTTCTGCTTATTTTCAGCCCATGCAACTCACGTTTGTTTTGCCACGATGTTCACATATTAATTTGAGTCATGCCTTTGCCAATTACTTTAAATCATTTTAAATTCTACATATTTGACTAATTTCTTCCTTTTAGCAATAAGCCGAGGGCCCTGGTAGCTAGCACTGTAATATTTTAAGTGTACTAATTATTAATTAGTTGTTACTCGTTCAAATATGATAAAAATAAATAAAAAATAAAAAGTTGAGTTAATTACAAGAAATTAAGGAAATGACAAAGGCGTGATTAAGACATTTTGACGGCCTTTCCTTGTGCAAATCATTTGAACCATGCTAAAACCATCCTAAATAAGGTTTTTAAAATGAATTGCTCTCTTTTTTAAATTGCGTTTCGATTTAAAATTAATTGTATGCTCAGGAGGTCGATCCGGCTTAATGTTCCCAAACAATTTAACTTTAGACACACATATATGTATGTGAAATGTTATCTGTGTACATATATAAGTTTATTTAAATATGTATATCTATGTACGTATGGGCTGCCTTGCATTGTGGCATAGTACGTTTTACTTGTATATGAGAATGCCAATTTATGTGAGTGTGTACGCGTATAGCACTCACATGCGCATTCGAGTTCATAAAATTTCCTTCTACAGAAAACTAACCATAAGTTTGAATATTATATCAAAATCGAAATCAAGTACTACGGAATAACAAAAGTAAATGGTCGACATTTCCATTGTAAAAGGAGTGCCAAGATTTTTAAGGATAATCGTATCAGACATTTGTTAAGGATCTTGGATCTTACTAAAGATTCTATATTGTACAAATTTAACTATGTTTTACAAATTAAAGATAAATTTTTAAATCTACTGCTTAAGTCCGTTTCATTGACACCCGTTTAGCAGAAAAATATCGAGGTTTTAGTTTATGGTTATAGCGGCCGCCGTAGCCGAATGGGTTGGTGCGTGACTATCACTCGGAAGTGCGTAGTAAGCGTCAATTATATATATGTATGTACATATTTATATTATATTACTAGCACACCCGGCCCGCTTCGCTGGGCACACTAAAATAGAATAGATATGGTTTAGAACAGAAAAGATATGGTTTTCATATTATTTATTTCTTTATTCTTTATTCAAGCGCTTTGGCATAAACAATATTTTTTGTTTTTCTATTTGTTTTTGAGTAAATATAAAATATAAATTGAAAATCAGGAAAACAGAAGATTGTTTTTGAATTTCAAATCAACGCAAATGAATAACTAAGAAACAATCGTCTTTTTTCCTGATCATCCATGCATTTTTCGTTTCAATTTATATGTTTTATTAAGCATTGGAGCTTTTTTAACCATTATCCATTTATATTTTTCAAAAAAAAAAAAACGAAAAAATTGTTTTTTTTCCACGAACACATAATTTCATTAGAACATTCGAATTTCACATTAAATTCTGAAATTTCGTAAGAAACTTTTCACTGTTCCAAAATCCAATCTAAAAAAATTCACAAAGAATTTTTACACGCTGTACCCGTTGCCAGTGTTCCGAATTACAACCAAACTTTACGAAAACCATTTTCAATACTTACTTAACAATGTGCATAAGTTTGGTTTAATTAGGTGCAAAGACACAGCGGGTCCACGTTTTGGCATATATTTCGAGACCCCAGTCATCAATAGGTATGAAAATTACCCCGTATTAAAGCACTTATCAACAGCGTTCATTTGATACCCATATTGTACATACACTTCCGAAGGTTGCCCGGGTCCACGTTTTGACCTATATCTCGAGCCCCAGTCACGGAGCGGCATGAAAAATACTCTGTACTAAAGCATTCACCAACAGCTTCCATTTGATACCCATATTGTACATACACATCCGAAGGTTACCCGGGTCCACGTTTTGACCTATATCTCGAAACCCTACATACCAATTGATCTCCAAACTATACGGAAACCATCTTCAATACCTACTTAACAATGTGTGTAAGTTTGGTTTAATTCGGTTCGAAGGCACGGCGGGTCCACGTTGTGGCATATATTTCGAGACCCCAGTCATCAATAGGTATCAAAATTATCCCGTATTAAAGCACTTATCAACAGCTTCAATTTGATACCCATATTGTACATACACATCCGAAGGTTACCTGGGTCCACGTTTTGACCTATATCTCAAACCCTATCCACCAATAGGTACCCTATGTTACTTCTATCACCTCCAAAAACATGTGTACAAAGTTTCGTAATAATCGGTTAAGTAGTTTTGGCGTGAAAGCGTAACAAACAAACTTACATTCACATTTATAATATTAGTAGGGATAGTATTTTTATTTCCTAAGGTCGCTGATCTTAACCAATTTTATATAACTTCGTGATTTTTGCTGGGGCGCATTTTTATATGGTGTATCACACTGCCATCGCTTGTATCACGTAGTTGCAGGGCTCCTAGGTTTATCAAGGGTTTATCAAAGTCCACGTAATGAAGAACATTTTTTACCTGCCATTCTTGGACTGACCAAATATTACTCTTTGCGCACGGCTCAAGCAGCTCAAAACTAGCTACTAAACACGCGTTTGAGTACGAACTAACGAGAGAAGACTAACTCAGATACGGCCACTTCGACACTCTTGATTTGAGAGCTAATCTGTAGCGGCTGCCCATCATTGTCAAAGTGCGCTGGGTGTATCTGCGAGTGGGTGTTTGTCTTGAATCAAGCGGCTTGCTATGCAAAGCGGGGCTTGAGATTCGCCAAGTATTTTGCCGCTAATTCCAATGCAAACATTAAAAATGCCTCGAATAACTGGCTCAACCTCGCAAAGGACAGAGGAAACTGACGAAATTTTATGATTTCCGCCCGATCCAATAAACGGTTGCAGTGGCAAATCCAAATATTATATATAGACTAACATAGATGCGGCCGCCGTAGCCGAATGGATAGATGCGTGATTACAATTCGGAATTCACAGAGAGGTCGTTGGTTCGAATCTCGGTGAAAGCAAAATTAATAAAAAACATTTTTCTAATAGCGGTCGCCCCTCGGCAGGCAATGGCAAACCTCCGAGTGTATTTCTGCCATGAAAAAGCTCCTCATAAATATATCTGCCGTTCGGAGTCGGCTTGAAACTGTAGGTCCCTCCATTTGTGGAACAACATCAACACGCACACCACAAATAGGAGGAGGAGCTCGGCCAAACACCTAACAGAAGTGTACGCGCCAATTATTTATTTATTTTTAACATAGATAGCTAATCACAACGCTAATTACAACAAAAAGGAAATGTTTAGAAATATTCATGTGATTATTAAAATAGGTACGAAAGAGAAATAGATGCGCTACAAAAAATGAGTTTATTAATAAGAAAGTTTTATCAATAACCCTGTGCCCACCGTTATTGGTAATGACGTTTTGCATTCAATTTGTATAGAATTTATAATCTTACATCAGCTCTCTGTGGAAGTGGAATACCATAGTTCTTTGATTTTTTGCCGTAAATCCGATTTCTTCGAATCGTTACATGAAGATACGCCTTGAATCAGCAAGTCCCAATTTTATGCTTGTGTTAACGTAATCCAAAATCATACTCGCGCTCATTTCTAGTTCAAATCTCTATACATATCTAATTACACCAATATGGAGAATAAGCTAATATATATGTAAGTGAATCTTAGTTCACATGGTGAAACGATTTTTAAAGGTGTACTACGTAGCAGTGCTTATGCTACCATACTTGGAATGTGTTTCATAAATTTAGCTTGTAGACATTCCAAGTGACGTGGAATTTCAAGTTCAACCAAATTTTTTTTCATCATACCTAACGAGCAAACCTGGTAATCTATCATTCTTGACTAGTTCACGTACACGTTAGTAACCAAAATATTTCCCCACTTGCCTGCAAATGAACTTGAATATCGCTCTCAATTCAAACCAATTCTCAATTCAAACCATTCAACCAAAACCCCCATATATGTATTATATTTTACTTCCCTTTGCACGCTTTCTTTGTTCATAACTGTTCAGTTTTATGGTGTCAAAGTGAAGGCAACCTAGTATCTAATGGCATTAAATGTTACGTTTCTATTAAAAGTGACAAGGCAAAATGGCAAAACAAATGACACAACGTATGTATGTACATATGTACTTGTATATGTTATAGTAATAGAGAAATTTATATTAAAGTGGACATTTGTATTTTCCGCGAATTTGATATATTTGTTTATAAATAGCGGTATATACCATTTGTAATACGCCGAGCGTTAGGGCATCAACGTTAAGTGAACAACTTGCATAATTTAATTGAATTTAAAAAAGAATTATTCGCAAAAATATCAAAAACAAATGCTAACTAACTGGGAGTACAAGCTTTGGTCGTGTATTTTGTTTAAATTGTTTGAAAGTCAATTAAAATATAATAATATTGGTAAAGATTTAAAAACTTAGATTACAATGTTATGATAAATGTATATACAAGGCAGCTATAGGTATACATATACATTAGGCCGGGTCGATTTGTGGGGAGGCAAAAAAATCGCCCATTGCTCTGTGAAATCATATTCTAGGGATCAAAATAAGAAACTTTGCCGAAGGAACCATACCTTTAAAACGAATTCTGATGTCCCCCAATTTGGGTCGAACTTTTTAGTTGCTTTTCTCATGTAAAGGCCAGAAATGGTGATATTTTGAAATGATTGTATGGGGAACCCCCCAGGGAAGTTCCAGGGGGTGTGCCACTGGCATGGGTGGATCGGCCGTTTAAAGTTAGTGGGGGTCGGTCATACATTTGGACTCGATTGGAGCAGTCTAAATGGGTCAAAGTGGAATTTTTCGTTCGACCCAAATTGGGGGACATCAGAATTCGTTTTAGAGGTATGGTTCCTTCGGCAAAGTTTCTTATTTTGATCCCTAGAATACGATTTTCACAGAGCAATGAGCGATTTTTAAATCGACCCGCCCTAATATACATATTTAGGTATCACATGGAAAATGTTGAACAAAATTTGTTTAAAGTTTAAAATAAACTCGGACGTAAAATAGCAGGAATACAGCGGCATAAACTTTCAGTACGAGAAATTACAAAGCTCAAGGCCACACTTTAAAGCTAGTTGAAGTGGCTTTAAAATCAGCAGTTTTATTCATAACATAGTACAGGGTCCGGCACTCGAAGTCTAACCAACTTCAGACCGCTCGCGCGGGCCTCAGCTGTCTGTTAGGTGGCTAAATGATAGTCCAGAGTATTGTTTACACGCGTGCGGAAGCATTTTGTCGAGAGTAAACGCGAAAAAAGAAAATCAGTAATGGATTTCAAACGTAACAGTGTGATTGCATTATATTGTATTTGGCTGGGGAATCACTACCAGCGATTGCTCGTTAGCTTGTATATTATTTTCTGAAGGAACGCCGTAACTTCAAAGTTTACAATTTTCTTTGCCCCCTAAGCAAAAGTAAAAACACATTTGCATCTAATTAAATAATTTTAATTATTTGCATTTCTGCATAGCCTACTTTCTTTCTTGGATTATATCATTTTTGCAAATAAGTGATATGCACAGTGCTGTGCAAAACAAAAGCCACAAAATTGTTGTAGTTAAATCGAAATTTTTGTTCAATCTTTTCAAGCAAGTCGGGCAAGAATTTATGATTTAAAATTAATTTCATGTTTGTATATACAGCTGTGAACATAAAAATAGCAGCAAAAAGTTATTTTGATGCCAATTTATTTTTTTCCTATAAATCATGGAAAAGAAAAGTTCAATACCAAATCTCCACAAAGGGTTAAGGGGTTTCATATGAGTAGAGTTCACCTGAATAAATCTAGCAACTACGTAAATAACGGTTCTTTATTGGCGACGTTACGTTTTTAAGAGCAACAGTGAAATAGCTGTGCCTTCAGTTTTTTCAAAGAATATTGATAAGTTTTTGCACAGATTTTGACGAAAGTGCGTTTTTTACTACTTATTTATAAGTAAGCTTCCCTGTAAGACGGTCCCAGAATTGTAACGTGCTCCAAAGGGTAAGCTCGCCCCCCTGACATGACTGAACGTAGAATACTCCGGGAAGTTGCATTAGTAGCTCGCAGCCAACGAAAAAATCCGCTCTTGGCCCCAAAGCTTAAGGCAAAATAGTTTTGTATTGCGGCACAGGTTCACGACAATATGCTAGACGTCCAGTTCGCACTGAAAATCAGCCAGAATACGATCTAAAAGCAATTAAACCTGGAGAATGAAGAATAATGGAATGCGGATGTTTCTCATATTATAGCGCAAGCCCCATACACAAAATTAATGGCATAATGGACATCAATATACAAATAGAAATAATTCAAAATGTCAATATTTCAAAATAATAATAAAAACTTCCTAAATGTCTCCAGAGTCGGTTAGTAAGTGCGCAAAGCGAAATCAACAATTCAATATTTTATATAACGTCTGCACAACTACGAGACATAGATTATATCAAGCGGTCGATGGAGATTTGTGGGGCATATGCCACTCTATTTTTAATGCTTGGAATGGTTCTATGGCCTAGTTGCGGAAAAATTGACTTGAAGCCCTTTTCCTTAATGCGTTGAAAGAGTTTTCGATTGGATGTAAGTCCGGCAATTGGGCAGTCTACTGCCCCTGAGGAAGTCTTTAATCAGCTTCGATATGTGTTCCAGGGAGTTGTAGTGCGGAAACCTCCATCGAAGCAACATTCCATTTGGCATATGCCATAATTATTGCCTGTAAGATTTCTTTATATAAAAATCTGTCCGTTATTCTCTCTATTTTTGTAAAACCACGAACACTTCTAAGAGAAAAAACTTGTCTACACCATAATTCCGGCACCTTCGTGCTTGAAACTTAATCTGCAGTTCCGTGGATCAAGAGATTAACATTTAAACGATAAACATTCCGTCGAGTTATTGAGCTTCGATTCGTTGTAAGTTTAGGTATATTCACTGTTACCGTTTCATTACTTCTATAATTTCGTGGATTATAAAATAACGGTTCCTGAGTTACGTCTCGACTACTAGCAACGACATTCTGTACTTACTTCCCGTTGATCTTCAAGTTCAATCAATTGCCGCTTAGAGCGCTATTAGGTTGAAGGAGGTTAGCCTCTGGAAGTATCTCTTTTAGGACACGGTTGCATTTTGAGGCAGATTTTAGGGCTATATTTCCAAGCAGGGTTCTATTTTATCGTGTATATATTTTTGTCTCAAAAACACTTTGGCTTCAGTTCGGTAGAAGCAGAACGCTTAAAGTGCTGGAAATGCCACGCCGTCCAATTTCCAAACTCATAGCGGTCACCGATCACTGGGTGATCGGAACTTTTGTGGAGAAGCTTCGACTTCCGGACAATCCCTATTGCAAACGCTGTGCGGATCCGGCAAAGAAAGAGACAGTTGAACATTTTTTTTGCAAATATCTAGGTCTGCGGCTAGGCGCTTGAGGTTCCTTAGTTTGCTTTTCGGGGATAGCCTGATGCAGTTCTTCAGCCTAAATCCCGTTTCTTTTTTCCACTACATCAACAGCACTGGATGGCTGTAGATGGTTTTTCTTCCTTTAAGTTTTTGAAATTTTTTGTAGTGTTACTTGTGTGTACCCATGGTACTCTTGCCATCAGACCTACCTACTAGGATAAGTAAACTTGGGTATGCGATTTTGTTAAGTTCAGTGTTTGCTTTTGCGGCCGCCGTAGCCGAATGGGCTGGTGCGTGACTACCATTCGGAATTTAGAGAGAACGAATCTCGCTTTAACACCAAAAATTAAGAAAACGTTTTTTCTAATAGCATTCGCCCCTCAAAAGGCAATGGCAAACCTCTGAGTGTATTTCTGCCGTGAAAAAGCTCCTCATAAAAATATTTGCCGTTCGGAGTCGGCTTGGAACTGTGGATCCACATCAAGACTCACACCACAAATAGGTTGTAAACAAACTAGCAAAACCATAACAAAAAGCAAATCACTTTGTCATTGAAAAAACTACATTGCAAAAAAAAAAAAAAAATTTGCTCTTCACTTTGCAGGATTCGCTTTAGTTTGATTTGTATAT
Source organism: Anastrepha fraterculus (assembly GCA_037575425.1). NCBI lineage: Eukaryota > Metazoa > Arthropoda > Insecta > Diptera > Tephritidae > Anastrepha > Anastrepha fraterculus. The sequence goes on from JAYXIM010047578.1 coordinate 19,707, forward strand.
CCAGCCGTTTGATGTTTCGCTGAAATA
>JAYXIM010047579.1:0-19663 GCA_037575425.1 Anastrepha fraterculus
CGATGCTCCCCTGTTTTTACGATTCCAATGAAATTGTCCACAAGATGTTCGTGCCAATGGGCAAAACCGTCAATGCAATTCTCTATCTTGGCGTTTTGAAGCGTTTGTTGCATCTCATTCGTCAAAATTCGCCCTGAATACTGCGAAGGAGGAAGCTGGCGCTGGTTTTTTGACTATAAATCGGTTTTAAACCACCAATCACGCACCGTATTCGCCTCATATGGCTCCCTGTGACTTCTATTCAGAAATTTGCATTTGGCCATGAAAGGAAAACATTTTGCGTCCGTAAGAAACTGTCGGCTTAAAACTGTAGGTTCACTTGTGAAACAACAAGAGACGCACGCCACAAATAAGAGGAGGAGCTCTGGCAAACACCCAAAAATGGTGTGAGCGCCAATTATATATAAAGGGTGGTTCAATTTCAAGGGCCGGTGTTGAATGTTGGACTTTTGTTCAGGGTTATTTGAAAGAAAAGGTGTACGTCGATAAGCCAGCAACAATTCAAGAGTTAAAGGATGAGATAATTCGGCACATTAACGGTATAGAATCTCAATTATGCCTCAGCGTCATCGAAAATTTGGACCATCGGATGGAGGTGTGCCGCCGAGGCCGCGGTGGCCATTTGGCCGATATTTTGTTCCATACGTAATTGAGCCATACTAATATTATCATAATAAAGAGAAATGATAATTATTTCTTAAAAACATTGTATTTTATTCAACATCAACACCGGCCCTTGAAACTTAACCACCCTTTATATAAACGTCTATTCAAAAAATATAGCATCTCTTATCACGATAGTAGGTATTTTGCGAAAATCATAAAACCTATTTGCCCTGCAGTCTCGTGCATATCCTACAAATTTTAAAAACGTCGCCTTCCCGTTCAAATTTCGATTTGCCAAGTTTCTTATTTAAACCGAAGAACACATTCATGTCACCAACGTAAGGCTTTCGACCTATCCAACGGAGTAGTATTTCTTACAACTTTCCGTGGAGAACTATTTCTAACATAAGTAGGCGTGTTGACTGCTTCTGACCATAAACTGTGTGGTAACTTAAATTGCTTTAGCATGCACCGCGCCATTTCAACAATGGTTCAACTGTAGATCTCCGCTAGCTGGATTAATATGAATTTCAGTATTAAACGAATTATGTTTTTATAAGGATATAAATTACATGAAAAAATGATTTCGATTAAAAAGCAAAAAAAAATAAATCGTCAAAATTTGCCAAAACGTTGAGGTACTTCACTTTTTTCGCGCGCTGCAGATCACTCCAAATCCGCCTTCGATATCAAATTCATTTAAACACTGTTTCGTATTTCCAAACGCCGCTATGAGCTGACACTGATATGATATACCAGCACACTAACACACATACATACATACTCCAACGCGGAAGGTAACTCAGATGGCGAATAAATTTACATTCAATCTAACTTTGTTGGCACATAAATTGGTTACCGCACAAATACACTCAAACAGCAAGTAAAATGTATGGCTACAGGCCATTTCTAACAAATACACCCAGACCACTCGCATACTCCATTCCGCAGAGAACAAAGAGACCAGTCAAGGGCGCAAGAAGTAGTGCGCGAACTGAAACGCTATACGGCACATATGTATGTACATATAACACATATACACATACATATTTTGTGCACTCATAAGTTACATATATGGACTTGTATATACTCGCACTAATGCAAGCGCCGACGTGTGGGCGCAACAGTTGCTACAAAAATAAAACCAGCTGAGGACTATTTTCAATCGTTATGTTTTGGCAGCACGTTTGCTTCTGTACATTTCTATTTTCTTTTGGCAAGTTTCTGCTTATCTGAATAAATTCTTGGCAAAATAGAGCAACTCACAACACACTCGTCTATGCATACAAACGCGCGGTTGTACGAGTATTATTTGTGTGCGGAATTGCCCTTATGAAGAGCACTTCTTGCTATTGAATTCGCGTGCGCGTGTGTATGTGTGTGTGTGTGCTCTACCCACACATGTTTATTCTCACAACCACCGCCAGATCAATACGAAGTTGCCTGCAAGGCTGGCAGCTAGCCTAGCCGCGTTGAAAGTGAAGCACAGCAGTGAGCGCTTAGCGTAGGAAGCATAGAAACTCTTTGAGTCTTGCCACTACTTAGATTCTGCCACTACACACACCCACACACACATATGTATATGCATATGTGTTGGTGTAGAACTGCGCGCAATTCAATTTGAGGAAATGCTTGAAGCGTAGTCAAGCAGGAAAATGACTTTTTCGCAAAAGTTGCGGGCAGAAATCAATTACAATTTTTTTTAAAGTAGAGTGAAAACAACAAAATAAAAGACTGGATGTTACATTTAATGGTATGAACTGGGAATTACGTTGAGCGCATGGCAAAGTTAAGCTTTGGACTAAAGGCATGAAATAAATGCAGCTACGCTCGTTTTGTGGCATGGCAGCTTACTTTGCTTTGCCGATTTTACTTTGTGAAAATTTATAGAAGTGAAAGGAAATTTATGCACGATTTGCGTGGAAGAAACTGAGTTTCGGAAAAAGTTTGTTGCCAAATTGGTGGTTTTAAATGTTCACTTCGAATGGCTAAAGTTTTTGCTCATAATGGGAAAATTGTATTGAATATTCTTTAAATAGGCCTGTGCCTGCGTAAGAGAAACTCGTTTTTTTTCTTTTTGCAGTAAGTGGGCACATGAATGGCTGTAAGTGAGAAATAAAATTGCCTAGGTTATAACTTGGCTTAAGTTATTTTTAACTTCGTCACCTTGATGAGAATTTTTTTAAAAGTTTCCATAAGTAATTTAAAATATAATAAAGTGACAGATCGAATTGCAATTATAGCCCGTGGGAGTGTGCAACAAATTTAGTGGCACTTTTTATGTAGCGATAACCGGAATGAGAGTCCCCATACAGTGACAGGCATTAAGGGGAGTTAGACGAGAAGGTTCAAGCACTCAATTTTGCTTAAGTGTACGCATAAGAAAGGTTACTAATTTGGTATATTTCCACTGATACAACACTAAAGGCAGTACAGCATCAAGCAGATGTTTGAGTAACTGACCGCATTTGTTGCGCGTTTCCTCGCATTTGATTTCACGGTTTGTATAAATTATTATTACTATTAATAAATTTGTATATCAACAAGTATATAAGCGTGTTTCCCCCGCAATTTAGGTGTCACTTCTATATTAAACTATTCCGTTGCGCTGTAAGCCACGAAAAAATTCATTGTGGAAGCACATTCTAGAAGTACCTGTGGGCAAAGAGTAAGGTGAATTTGGTTGTAAAATGAAAAATCTTTATTTATTCTTGTAAATCAATTTCATCCCCTTCAAAATAATCCCCTCTCGATGAAATACACTTATGCCACCGATTTTTCCAATCCCCGAAACATGCCAAATAGTCTATTTCCGGTATAGCCATCAGCACCTTCTTCGATTCAGCTTTTATCTCCTCAATCGACTCGAAACGCGTTCCCCGGAGTGGTCTCTTGAGTTTTGGGAAAATCCAGAAGTCACACAGAGCCAAATCAGGCGAATACGCTGGTTGCGGATATACGGATATGCGTGGAATTTTAGGCGAAATGGTCACGAAGAGCGAGTGCAGTGTGAGACGGTGCATTATCGTGATGCAAAAGCCAAGAGTTGTTGGCACATAATTCTGGTCTTTTTAGACGAATTGCTTCACATAAACGACGCATAACGCTCAAATAATATTCCTTATTAACAGTTTGGCCAGGTGGAACGAGTTCATAGTGCACCACACCACAAAAATCGAAAAAAACTGTCGTCATGACCTTTATTGTTGAACGACTTTAACGTGCTCTTTTCAGTCTGGCCTCGCCTTTAGCACGATATTCGCTTGAGTGGTCGGTTGTTTCAGGGTCGTAAGTATAAATCCAAGTCTCATCTCCCGTAATGATGCATTTGAGCTTGGCCTGATAGTCTAAAAGCATTGTTTCGCACACATCAACGCGACGACTTTTTTCCAAGAAATTGAGAGTTTTCGGTACCAAACGAGATTTGTCTTTTCGTAGGCGCAAATGGTCTTTCAAAATGGTTGTCACAGATCCTTCTGATATTCCGATCATATCAGTAAGGTCTTTAATAGTCAACCGACGATTTTTGAGCACTAACTCCTTCACTTTATTGACGTATTGGTCATCTGTTGACGTCGATGGTCGTCCGGGGCGCTCCAAGCCATCAACACGTTCTCGACCCTCTTTGAAGTCTTTGTACCACTTATAAACATTTTTCTGCGACATGGTCGAATCACCAAATGCCTTCTGCAACATGCTAAACGTGGCCGCAACCGAAATTTCATTCCGCAAACAAAATTTGGTGGCACTGCTCTGCTCAATCAAATCAGACATTGTAAAAATCGAAAAATGCACTCTTGATCGTTTGGTAAACACAAGCGTAAGTATATTACTGATAATGACATTCACATGAAAGTTGGCCCAGATGTTATTAACAGTGCTGCCAACTCATGAAAAAAATAACTAGAGCGAAATTTTAATCCCGCGAAGTTTGTAAAATAAATTCACCTTACTTTTTGCCCACAGTAAATGCAGATTTATTAGTGAAGTTTGGTTAAAAAAATATCTTGGTATTACACCAATAATTTGGATTTCGTGTAGGTCCAATCTTGAAGGAGGATTATTATGAAATCTCCAATTTAGTTGTAGCCATTTTAAAAGTTACGCCGAGTTGCGTTTCGGAACCTGTATAAAGATCTTTTTAGAGGTACTTTACATTATATTCGTGAAAAAAAATTTTGCGCACGGTTGCAGCTGCTCTTATTCCTTATTTTTAAAGATGGCTGGCCGAAATGGGGGTTTTACCCGTACCGATAGATTTGAGTATATGGAGCAAAATAAACTTTTAACATCAAGTTTAGCCAACGCTGTTAGAAAAGTACATAGTATCGCAATTTTACGCAAAAATGAATATGACAAATATAAATGATCTGGATAAAAATAAGTTTGTGACTCGCATTAAAAACGATGTGCACCATATCCAAAAAAGCTGGCAAACAAATTATCGATCAAAAACCAGATTTTTCAAATGGGAAGCTACATGGATTTGAAAAGAAATCGAACTAGCCGTTTCCAACTTGCATAAAACAGGCAGACGTAGCAAGGAATTTCATGAATGTGGACCAAAAGTTAAAGATTTATTGAATAATTCTGCAGAAGAGCTTGTTCTGGCAGTTCAATGTAAATTTCAAGTAGAAGGCGAACGTTTAAAATCTACTGTTGTTAGAAAAGTCATAAATAGTTCTCAGAAATCGGTTAAATGAATGATATGTCCCACAGAATCCGTACAATCAGCCCAACCAACACAATTTACGCCTGAAGAGGCATTAGCTTTAATAAGTGATTTAAAGTTAACAAAAAAACCCCAACATGAAATTTTGCGTAAAAGTGCCTAAATGAAAAATGTTTATCTTTATCCATCCTCTAAATCGATTCAGCAAATAAAACAAGAGTGCTACTCCCTATTTCGTCGGTAAAGGTTGCAGAGAACCTTTGCGAAATTGAACTTCAGGCTTTACTTAATTTTACGATATATCGCATATCAAAATCAAAGCTTCATGTTTTTAGTCCTTTGAACGAAGACGAAACTAGTTTGCTGTGCTACTGGAAATGGGGATGCGATGGAAGCAGTTGGTACGCGCTATATAAAAAATCTTTTACAGGAATCTCCAACGATAATGATTCAAATGTATTGATGACTTCTATCGTAGCTTTAGAAATTAAGAGGCAAACGGAGCATAATAATGTCTCAATATGGAAAAACCAGAGGTCTTCTTCTACGCGGTATTGTCGCCCGATACGCTTTGCATTTGAAAAAACAAACTTTGGAAAAAATTACTCAGGAGGTTGAGGGTATGGACTCACAAATTAATGAACTTCGCGAAACAGTTGCTTTTATCCGAAGGATTTCACAAAATACCGCGAAGGATACTCGAGAAAAATGTCTAGAATAGACACCAATGCAGACATTTTGGACGCGCTACTAATTTCATCGGATACAGTAATAAAAAATTTCTTTATACTGAAATATAGTATATTGTCATATTTTTATTTTGTTTAAACTTGAAATGAAAAAGTGTATTATTTTAATTATATTATTTACATATGTAAATAAAATTTTCCTTTCTAAAGGGATGTATATTCGCTCGGATGCGACGCAATGGGCGGTTTGAACTGTGGGCCTCCACGGTCGCTCCGATGAAATATTTTATATAAAAAACAGAAAACACAGCGTGTCAGTATATATTCTTTTAGTTTATTTCAGTATATATATATAGATATACATAGATGTGCATAGAAATATACATATATGCGATACGTATTATTGTACATATATGTATTAATATATTAAGTATGATTAGTAGTGTAATTTATAATCTACAACATATTACCTTTTGGCTGACACGTCTGGTGGCTCCTGATTGTATAATCCAAGTGCAAGTTTTAGTTAAAAATTAGAAAGAAAGTAACCTCGCCGAACAACGTTTAACACGGTAAACGTTTTAACTGTTCGGCGGGGAAATGCCAGGGTTAACGGCCTTCACGTTGCAGCGACTGGAAACGGTGGTTAGCAACAGTCGGAACGGTAGGCGCAGTTACCATTAGGGTGGCTAAAAATTTATATTTAATATTAGGGTGCGGCCTAAACAAGGGTGGTTAACTTTCAAAGGCCGATGTCAAATGTAAATCAGACCTAAATGTAAAGTTTTTTTCTGCACTTTACTTGACATTTTTCAATTTCAAACTAATTCCATTTGAACCATGGAAAGATACACAATTGAGCAACGCGTTAAAGTTATTCAGGCCTATTATGAAAACGGGCGTTCAAACCAAAATGCATATCGCGCACTTCGTGATTTTTTCGGTCAATTTAATCGTCCAAATGTGCGTACAACCGGACAAATTTTGCAAAAGTTTGAGCAAACCGTGTCTGTAGGAGATGTGAAAACACCAGTGCATGTTCGTCCAGCTCGTACTGAAGAAAATATTGCTGCTGTTCGCGATAGTGTGGTTGAAGAGCCGTCCACCTCAACTCGTCGTCGTGCCCAACAATTGCACCACTCACGCTCGTCGTTGATGAACATTGTGCATAAGGACTTGCATTTACCGCTTACAAGGTGCAATTGACTCAAGAACTAAAGCCTCTTGACCATTTCAAGCATCTTCAATGGTCAGAATGGTGGCAGGAAATGGTGAATGGAAACAGTGAATGACCAATTTTCGAAGAAAATCATCTTCAGTGATGAGGCACATTTTCACCTCAGTGGATTCGCCAATAAGCAGAATTGCCGCATTTGGGCGAATCCAAATAATCCAAGAGTGATTGCCAAAAAACCAATGCACCCACAAAGAGCGACTGTTTGGTGCGGTTTATGGGCCGGCGGCATCATTGGGCCGTATTTTTTCCAAAATGAAGCCGGTCAGGCAGTTACTGTGAATAGTTCTCGGTATCGTGAGATGAAAACGACCGTTTTATGGCCCGAATTGGAAGATATAGATGTGGGTGATATGTGGTTTCAACAGGACGGTGCCACTTGTCACACAGCTAACAAAACAATGTCTCTTTTGCTCGAAAAATTTGATGATCACGTCGCGGCGATGCCAATTGGCCGCCAGGATCAATGATTTGACACCGTTGGACTTCTTTCTTTGGGATTATTTGAAAGAAAAGATGTACGTCGATAAGCAACAACAATTCAAGAGCTAAAGGATGAGATAATTCGGCACATTAACGGCATAGAACCTCAATTATGCCTCAGGGTCATCGAAAATTTGGACCATCGGATGGAGATGTGCCGCCGAGGCCGCGGCGGTCATTTGGCCAACATTTTGTTCCGTACGAAATTGAACCGTACCAAATTATCATAATAAACAGAAATGACAATAGTTTCCTAAAAAAATTGTATTTTATTCTAAATCAACACCGGCCCTTGAAACTTAACCACCTTTTACATATAAAAATTTACGTATAAATGTCTCAATAACATCACAATAATAACGGTTCTGTATGTGCTTTGGCCTAAATCCCGTAAAATTTTCGATGTGGTTCAAAAACGGCTTCGTTAGAAACCAGGTTCGCATACCTAAAAAAAAGAGGATAACTTTTTCAAATTCAGCATTTCAAGTTCATAAGGGAACAATCATTTGTTTTGATATTTCTTGATCTATGACCTTAAAACTAAAAAAAGTTCCGCTAAAATCCCAAACGGCCCCACTGTTTGGCTCCCGCAAACAATATTTAAGTGTTCTGTCCTCGGCCAAAATTTGATGTATTCGTCTATCGGTGACCTTAAGACTTAAATGGTGTTTGATTTCCTTGCAATACCATATAAAACACCGGGACCAGATGGGATAATCCCTGCACAATCATATTCAGAGCAACATTCCGACTAAATTACGTCCCCCTAAGGTGGAGGGAAGTCAGGGTAGTTTTCATACCAAAGGTTGGTAGGAGCTCGCATACGAAACCTAAGGTATTCAGACCTATTAGCCTTTCCTCATTTCTATTAAAGACGCTAGAGCGATTAATAGACGCCTTTATAAGGGAAAACTTGACAACTTCGCTACTCGCGAGATCGCAACATGCATACTCTAAAGGTAGATCCACAGAGACAAAGGGAAATCAATAGAGAATAAAAAGTATTTTCTGGTAGCCATCCTAGACATAGAGGGCGCTTTCAACAACATCCTACCGGAGGTCATAACAAGCGCAATGACTGATTTGGGTGTCGCCGAGGGCTTTGTGAAACTTACAGAACAGTTTCTCCTAGGCAGGTTCGTAATTTCGACGTTGGACCCCTTGACGATCCCCAAATCCGTCAAGAGAGGCACCTCTCAGAGCGGTGTAGTTTCTCCTCTGCTGTGGATTCTGGCAATGAATCAATTATTCAAGGATCTAGAGGAAAAAAGGATACACGTAGTGTCCTACGCAGACGATGTTGCAAAATTAATTAGAGGGAAATTCCCAGATATCCTCTGCAATAAATGCAAAATGCTCTGAACGATGTAAGCCGGTGGGCTGCATCGAGTGATCTTAGGATAAATCCCGACAAAACAGAATTAATCATATTCACCAGAAAATTTCAATGAGAACAATGTAGAATGAAGAGAGGGGAAAACTCCGGTGGTATCACATGGGCCTACAGCAGGCCTAGATGTGTCAACCGCCATATACTTATTTCTGTGAGGTATAATCAAAATTTGGAACTCTCCGTTTTTCATAAATCACCCATAATATGTTGACTAAATTTATTGAACTTAAAAAATTCCCATCACATTTAGACACAAAAATCATATTTAGACACCCTGTAAATGTATTCGTATATACCTACATTTGGCAATTCATGTTTATACGAGCATATGTTCCTTTTTCTGCTTGCATTTTTTTGTTTTTGCTATTCTCTCTACTAAATTTGGTAAAATTCAATTTCGGAAATTATTATTATGAAATCAATTGAGCAGCAAGAATGTGCGTAATAGCAGCACCTGGCGCACATTACAACTATGACACATAGACACCACTGCCACGTAAGCCTGCATAGAAATGCTCGCAAAATTGTTCACATGCTCGTACAGGTGACATCAGGCATAATGCGATAATGTCATTTAATATATTCCATTGGCTATTTGCGATTAGAAATAAGCTAACAAATGCAGTTAGACATGAAATCTAATGCGGAGCAACAAATAAATAAACGTGAATGGCACTTTACTGGCATTGCGTAAGTAAATGGAATTCATAGATTGGCAAATATTTAATTTTTTTAACCTTCATAGAGTCTACGGGTTAAATTGGACGCATTTTAACGTTAATTAGTGAGGTTCTTTATGAGGATTAAGCTTGTGAAGTGTGAGAAGTGAGATGGATAGAAATGATGATGAGCTCTCGATTGGTGATTATAAGTGCTGGGAATAAGGCGAGGTCGGTGAACTCTGTGCTGTTTGGTGCATGCTTTGTGATGCTCTGATCAATCACCATGATGGAGAGAATAATGAGGGGATGCCTGTTGTGGTCCCGTTACTTTTCTCTCCGTGAATTCGATAATATCAGCTGATATTCGTGACGTCACCGTAGATCAATTGATGCCAGTGTGGCCAGATATTCGAGATCTCATTAAAGTCGCGCAGGGTCCGAATAAAAGATGCAATGGACTCGAAATTTGTTTCGCATATCTTGAGGCAAAAAAGCTAAGAGCTTCGTAAAGTTCTCGCCGGAATAAGACAGTTAATGTGTTGCAAACGAAACGCTCAATCAATATAACCTGGAGTTAAATGAAACACAAAAGAAGCCGATAGAATCACTCAAACGAACATAATCCAATGACTAACAAGCGAAAGCTGTAAAAGAGATATGGGACAGAAACTTTTAGAGATCTTACGGCATATTTAGGACACATCTACCCGTTTTTTTCTCATTATGGTGATAAGGTCGCCAAGTAAATAAAGCATCTTTTAGTTCTTTCTTCTCTCTGTAGGAAGGATTGGGTTTATCATTTGCAGGCAGGGCGCGGCAAACATATTTACGGATGGCTAAAAGTTGCACGGCAGAGTTGGTGGGGGAGTATTCTGCAAGGAGCTTTCCATCAAGCTCACATTTAGACATCTGGACAACTGAAGTGTTTGCTAAGCGGAAGTAACCGTAAGTAAGGAAGCAGTGATTTGGTTGCTCACTTCTGTTATTACTGTAAAGGATGTAAATATCTACTCCGACAGTCAAGCGGCAACTAGGGCTTTAGGCTCGCTGTTTGAGAGATCGAAATTAGAGACCCTTTTGTATATTTGGGATTATGTAACGTGATAAGGGATTCTTTCTCCAAAAAGGTCGTTATGGCTTCTTCAGTATTAGATGGTATTTTTTTCCTGCTTTTTTTAATATGAGTATACCTCTATGGCTTTAGGTTGCATTCAGTAAATTCTTTCTTTTCAAAATAATAAAAAGTTGTAAATGTTAAGAATATTTGAGAGAAGTAGATCCAATATTCTTGGATACCCTCAAAAGGAGCGAAAAATTAGAATTGTACTTTCAAAACATCAAATTTTATAAGAATCAATAAATTTTCAATAGTTTTAAAATCTCCTCAGAGGAGTTTTTCTAGCCTTTCCTTAAATTGAAGCGGAGCCGCGAATAACGTTTTAAAAGCCATTTTTTGCAAAACGTGTTTTTTTGCGTATTTTTTATCGTCTTTTTTATTGCCTTTGATCGAATTGAGTGAGCCTCGAAGAAGAAGAGTTAAAAACTACTTTTTGCAGAGCCAGTTCGGCAGAAAAGAGAGAGTGTACAAAAAAATGATTTGCCCTACATTTCAGGTAAGATTTGTTAAAGCACAGAGAAAAAAGAACTCGCGTGTGTTACCTCTAACTCACTAATGAAACAGTACATTTCCACCATGTTTTTTTTATTCGGAAAGAGAGTGAAAAGAGAAAGAATTTAACTTTCATCCGCTCTTTGAACAAACTCTCTTTGCTTACCTTCATACGTCATTTTCGACGCGTATCTTGGAAACCAATACTTTGAGTAGATATAGGAAAATAATGTATTGCTTTTCCGTCGTTTTCTACGCAAAGAGCAGATGAAAGTTAACCAACTTATTTTAAGCAGGTTATAGAAATTGTCTGTTCTTTAGCTCAATATTTTTTAACACTACAGATAACCCAGCGCAGAATACAAATGCTGGTTGAGAAACTAAAACATGGAACTATTATTCACGATCAACGCCGAAACCTTGAAAATCGTCATAAACATGATAATCGTCAACCATAAGATTATATACGAGGAAAAACAGACGGTAGCGGAACACATACTAAGCTTTCCAAGCCAAGAAAGCCATTATGGTCGTTCCTCTTCAAAGAAAGAAGATCAGGGTTTAAGATTTAGACATCAAAAAAAAGTATAGCTTGATATCTTATAATACATACAGACATATTTTTAATACGGTGCACAAGTAACGATTTGATTTTCCATGATACTTGTAAAGTGTGTGATAAGCTATTTATTCAAATGGTTGCAGCTGACAACGACGAAAAATTTTATAATATAGAAAGAGATGCTAAAGCACATCATGAAAAGGCCGAAAAAGGTTACGCTCAACTTAGAGATGATTCGAACGCAGCCAGTAATTGCGATAGTATCGTTGTTATTTGTGTCGATTTACAGCAAGTCATTTTTACGCAAAATCTTACTCATTCTGATATTTTTTATCAGCGTCAATATTCTTATTATAACTTTGCTGTGCATACCCTTCCACATAACAAGGTCGATACGTACACATGGCATGAAATGGTTGCAAAACGAGGAGCTGTTTCCCAATTTTTACTCCCGAAGATGTTTCTCTATTAATTGCATCTACGAGACAGTCGAATCCATTTTATGTACATCAAATTGATCTAAATGATTTTATAGATTTGGTGCTCTCAAACAAACTTTATATAAGGATCCTAAATGCAAAATTACCGAAGCCAGATGGCTTCAGATTTCTACTGATGATTCAAACATAATATACTAAGAGTACGAAAAAAATAATCTAGCAGAAACATGGTCATGGTTGTATTCAATTTGTGTTCAAACAAAACGCAGAACTTGAAAAATTATGCGATGCCTCTACTTCGAAAGGAAAGCATTAGTATAAGTGATGAGAAAAATAAAAATCTCTTGCAATGACGTCATACTTGCCTGAGAAGTACGCAGAGTTCTATAAATCGATCTGCACTAAATAAAGTTAGTTTATAAACCTTTTACTTGAAAGAGCGCACTTACACGATGGTTTTTCGCCCTATTTATGTAAAAGTGACCACGAAAACATTCGGAAATTAATATTTAAAAAGAAGTAAACAAAAAAGATAGGTTGGAAAGTTATTATGTAAAAGGGCTCAAAGCTATGTTCACAGTTTTTGGAATAATTTCATATCTGTTTTGAACACATTTTTGTTGTGATGCCGAAGTAACGTTTTGTATTAAATGAAAAAACTGTAAGCATTGTATAATATACTCTTTATTTAAAAACAAAAAAACAAATAAATATTTTTTTTTGCAATCGTAACATTTTCAATGAGTTCCTACAAAGCGTATTGTTCAATGGAATAACGTTTTAAAAGCCATCAGTGTAGATGCTGTGCATAGTGGAAAAACGTTTTAACTGCTGTCGCGCTTGGGATATGAAACGTTTTTCCACTGAAAAAAATTCGTAAATGACCGTTTACTTGTAATTCGAAGTTAGAATTTCTAAATTTTTTTTCGTATAAGTTATTAATGTCATTGTTTTGGACAAGCCAAAAATACAGCAACAAAACACAATCACAAAGCCTCCTGTAAAAAAAACGAGTTTGGCATTTACAACGTTATTCGTGGTTGCACTTCATTTATTCAACGATTTTTTTTTTCAACTTACAATTTTAGCAGCTTTAAATTAAAAACGGAAACAAACATCAAACTCAAAAATTTTCGCATTTTGGGTATAAGAAAGCTCTAAATTTATTGCGAGCGCCAAGGGTTGATAAAACTGCACAGCCACACTAATGTGACGTCATGCACTTTGTTATAGGCGTAATCTTGTTTCTATCATTCTTGACCAATTACTATCTACTCTGGCATTGAAACTGCCATTAAATCTCAGCAGCGCGACAACACTTCCTCAAAAGTAGGAAATCAATGCAGAACTATTCTGAATAAGCTGATTAAATGGTTCTCCGAGATTATCGTACGAGTTCCAAAGAAATTGCTGGAAACTGCAGCGCACATGAGCTGGCTAGGAGTGAAAGTGATTCCACATAAGCCAACCCTTTCCGGTATGTGGGTTATCTCCAGTCTCGCAGATCACCTGCAATGTAACTAGACAAGTTTGGCTTGGGATGAATAGAAACCCCACTAACCCACTCAACAATCTTGACGGACCTTCTATTTGCGCTGTTGTTAATATTATACAATCGATTGTCACTGCCTAATGGGAGCACAGAGGAAGCGTATGGGCTTTCCCTCTAATAATTTCGGTCGCAGCTGTCGGCGAAAGTGAAGAGTGTTGAACACTTTCTTTGCCACTGTCTCGCTCTTACGTTGCTACACTTTTAGTTACTTAGATGTCTGATAGACCTCGGATGCGCAACCTATCACAATATTTCAACGTCCGTAAGAGGTATGAAGGGATTGCGTCAATTTTATAATTTCTAACATTTTCCGAAGGTTTTTTGAAACCACAGTTTTTTCCCAAAAAACTATTTGGATGTTGATAGACCTGGAATCCGCAGCCTGTCACAATATTTCAGCGTCTGTTAGAGGGACGAAGTGGTTGCACCAAATTTTGAAGTAAAGGGAGAAGCTGAAGTTCAAACACCCTAATGAAGAGAAATACTTTCCCATTACTGGAAATGTTTAATATTTCATTCAGTATCGTTTTTCAATCCTTATTAATGAAATCTAATGCTTCCTCCCGAAAATGCCATACCTCGCTGAGTGGTTTAGAATAAAATACTTTTTGGAAGATTTTCTCAGAAAATATTATTTACAGTCCTACCTAACAGTTGAACTTTCAGTGCCTCCTTTTCCTTTTCCTCACTAATACTTGTATCTGTGCTTGTGTGTACGCATACAACCGCTTGCAAGTAAGTAAAAGTATATTCTTACTTAAAACGCTTACCTAAAGTAAGAGTTATTTAGTGCCTATGCGGGTAACTACTGCAAGCCTGCAATAGCAACAGCTGCGCCAGCAGTTGCACTTTGTAGTTATTCTTGGGTAAAACTTTCAATATTGCATGCAACTCATTACGCATTGGAATTTTCATGCTGCCATAAATAGCTACGTACATTAGGGTGACTGGGCGTATGACAAAATTTACAGAATTACCTTGAATCGTCCTGCAAATCGCGCTACTAGGCAGCGGAAATGCCACTGCTTAGGCTTGGCATGGAAGGTCAATTTTAAAGCTACTTTCAGAATACGTGGGTATAATTCCATGGCCCATTTTTTTCTTAGTGCTTTCTATAGAAAATACTCTCTTTTGTATACTTTTATACATATCCATATAAATTTTATTCGCAATCTCAAGTGTATTTTCCATGCTTGTGAATATTTGAACTTCTACTTCTTTCGTACGAGGTTTAAAACATTGCTGGTTTTCCACTAAATGTAAACCTTTATTTTTAACTCTATGGTGTATTCATTATTTGCACCCGATCACCCTAAAGAGCATACACCTAAAAATAATTGCATGTAAATTTATATTGCCGCAGTTATGTTGGGGCGTATGAGTAACTTTCGTGTGCGTATGATTTTATTTTACCGCAGCTCTCTGCCACAAAATTTCCATATATGTATCATTGAGATAACTTAGCGTTGCATATTATTATACAAAAATTCATAGGCAACTTGAGAAAGTATTAATTAATTTTTGCGTTTATTTTATGGAAAGAAAATTTTTTGGGCAACGAGAAGCACTAAAAGTTGCCGCTTGTAACTAAATTTAATGAATAAAACTTTAAAAGAAATTTCAGATAATGAAGCAATAAAGGTAGCAGGTATTGAAATGTGATATAGTTGGGCAACTTTTTTAACAATTCAGGATACAACGCGCACTTAGTTCATAGTTTGTTTCAACACTTTTTAGGAGAAGATATATTTCTTCATTTTCAAATGGACGCAATTAAGGAGAGAAAAGTTGCCACGAAAAAAAAAACCAAAAAAAAAAAAAAAAAAAAAAAAATACGAAACTTAATAAAAACAGCAATTATGATACATTATTATTTTTATTATGATTATCACTCCTCACACAAATTTGAACACACACAGCCCTTAAAAATACGCTAAGCGGTAAGCTCTTGCTTCTTAGTTGAAATTTCATCAACTGCAATGTATTCATGAAGATCTGGTGTGATTGGTTTTATAATTTGATATTTCGACAGTGCAATTTAGTGAGCTTATGACCATCGTATTATAATTTTTAAAGTGAAACTTCTTAGGCGTCGATGGCCCAGCGAGAATGGAGAGTGAAACTTCAAGGCCATGCAACGTTTTGGGCATTTTCGTTACGCGAGAGAGAAAAACGCTATAACGTAGAGGAAAAGAAGAGAGAAAGCTATACCTTATATATATCTTAGATACACTTTACGCTATTTTTCCTCAGTTTTTCCTTGTGGTTGCTAATTTCTAGTGAGAAATAACAGTGCCTACTTTTTGGCGCTTGTTTGTTGGTGCAAACTTTTAGGAAATATATTTTTGGTGCCTACTTTTTGGCGTTATATTTTCTTGGTGCCTACTGTTTGGGCGTTTTTTGATCCCAATTTTTTTGGCGTTTTTTTTGGTGCCTACTTTTTGGCGCTTATTTCCGCTTCCTAGCTAGTGCTTGTGCGTACTATGTATAAAGTGCTATCCATTCCGGCGTCGGATTTATTTGTATTGCCTTGCGGTAATTTGTGCCGTTGCTGTGGTCCTGCAATCGCTGCGTTTGTGCGGGTGGTAAACGCGCGCAGTAGTGCGCGTTGTTGCCACGGTTTGTGTCCGGCGTTTACCTACACCGATCGACCCTTCTCTGTTTTTTGTAAATTTTGGCTATTTGTATTCTCTGCAAATGTTGTGAGTTTATTTAGATATATATTCTAGCTAATTCTCTCTCATTCTCTATCGGGTCTCTCTCTCTCTCATTCCGTCTCGGGTTTCTCCCTCTTTCTTTATCTGAAAGTTTCACTTCTGTTAAACTACGCTACACGCACTTTTTTGTTTTTGTTATTTTTTTATAGCAATTAGTGTAGTTTAGATTTTTTATAGTAATTCTTCTTAAAGATGTCGTCTAAAATGAGATATTATCAACGATTAAAAAATAGCAATAAAATAAAACAAAACTAAAAAATACTTGTTTTGCTCCAATTAGTAGTCTAGTTTAACTCTATAAAAAGCGGTGAGCAAACGCATTAAGCGAGAGCCACTTTGCAAGATAAACTGTATGATCATTCGGTAAAGTGAATACGATCGTTTTGAGTGTTTATGAATTGCTCAATTGGGAATTTTTTTTCATCAGAAAACACAATGTTTGCTCTTTCGCACCGAACTTTTGTTTGCTGTGGTGAAAGATCGTGTGCTTTTTGGAACTTGTAAGCCTTGACCTTACGCTCATTTTTCAATATGCGTCGAATGCTGTCTTGCGATATTTTCAGTTCTTTGACCATGTTTCCTCCACTTCGATGTGGATTTCGTTCAAGTCGAGCCTTCACATTCCGAACCATTTCTGGCGTTGTTGCGGTTTTTTTTGGTCCACCTCCATAGAGTTTTGGAATGCCACCAGTATCATTGTAACGTTTTATAGTGCGATACACAAACATTTTATTCACTTTGAGGTGACTGAGCTCACGAACAATGGCTGGTTGTGATTTTCTAGCCAAATATAACGCAATAACACTATTACGTTTGAATTCCATCACAAAAAAAAAAAATTCAACAAAACTCAGACGCAAATGCTTTTGATGGCTCGTAAACAATATATTGAACTGTCATTAGAACAATTTTGCCGTTGATGTCATGAGCTGTTTAACAGATACAAGCAGTGTGAAGTTGGTAACACTTCATATCGTTCACCCTGATTTGTGATCCCCATAACTTTTCGGATTATGTTCAAATATGTACAGGGAACTACTGAAAAATCGTGCATAATGCTAATATGGCGACACGCTGGCACTCGAGGTACTCGTATATTAGACTATTTGGAAATCGATCGAAGCGTCGTTACGCGCATTGATAAGCAGCTACATGGTATTTTCCACTGGTTCGGTGTATAAAACTTATTCGCTATTAAGTTTTCAGGTTTACTGGACATATTCTCAGCTACTAATGAAAAATTTAGAAACAAATCTGAGAGAGTCGCTTTTTTCAAAAATACCAAAAAGAAATTTGTTTCCAAAAATTTAAAAAAAGGAAAAAAGTTCTGAAAATTTAAAATAACTCAAAAAAAATGTTCAAAAATATTTTTTATTATTTGTTTCGTGTTTTAGTTTAAAAAACTCCATGCCAAAATATTTAACTTTCAATAAACTGAATATTACTTGAATTTTTTTTTTGGAAAATAGTATTTTATTAAAGTAAAGTATCAAAAAGTAAATTTTAAGTATTTTCAATGAAAAGGCAATATTTTACTTCAACAAAATCGTACCACAATTTTGAAAATTGAAAAAAAAATGTTTTTTCCATAAATTTAAAAAAATTAAAATAACTCACAATAATTTTTAAATTTTACAAAAATTTTAAATAACTCAAACAAAGATTGTTTTTCGTAATCCAAAAAAATGTAGAAAAAACAAGAATTTAAAAAAATTTTAGAACGGAATGAAAATATTATGCTTTAAAAAGTTCCATACTAAAATCTTCAACATTGAAAACAAAAATTATGAAATATTTTTTGTTGGTTTTTTGTTTGAGAAACACATATGTATTTTCTTAAAAAATTAAAAAAAAAAATTTGAACATTTTTAAATTAAACGAAGATATTTTATTTTAAGAAACTTCCTGCCAAAATATTCAACTTTCAAAAATATCACTTCAATATTTTTGGAAAATTCTGTTTTCTTAAAGACCACATTTTATACAAAAAGTTAGAGCAAAAATTAAAACAGGAAATTTTAACTATTTCAAATGAAAGCAGATATTTTACTTTAAAAAAAATAGGTACCACAATTTTGAACATTGAAAAAATTTTCCAATCTTATTTTGTAAATTTTTTTTTTTTGAGAAGCACATTTCTTGCTAAAAAACTAATAAAAGTTATAAAAAATTTAAAATGAAACACAGATATATTATTCTAAAAAAGTTCATGCCAAATATTTTTTAACATTGAATATTACTCATATTATACAACTTTTTCCAAACGATTTTGAATTTAGTTCTAATAAATAAATAAATAATAATAGATAAATAATAAATTTTGCGAAGCACAGTTTTCCATAAAAAACTAAAAAAAAATATGAAAATTGTAAAATTTCCTAGGTTGGGTATTAATAATATTATACATTTTTTTCCAAAAATGTTAAATTTATTTATTGTAAGCAATTTTTTTTTAGAAGCATGTATTTTCCTAAACAATGAAAGAAAAAGAAAATTTTTAAATTTGCAGCTTTAATTTTATTCATATTATAAAACCTTTCTCAAAAAGTTTTTAGTTTTTGTTTTAGATGCATACTTTTTCCCAAAAAAAAAGATTAAAAAGGAATTATGAAAATATTTTTGTTTTTTTTTTGAGAAGCATATTTTTCTTGTACACAAATTTTTGGTTTAGCACATTTTTTCTTAAAAAACGCAAATACGAAAACAAACTGAACTCCATGCAGTACTTGTATTTAGCGAAAGCAGACACAGAAACCGTTTCGGAAGTCGACTCGTGAAGCCATGGAGGTTTTAGAGCTAGTACTGTCCCCAGTGACGTATGCGGGCCGATGAAAACACAATCCTATGCTGGATCACGTTACTTTCTCACATTCACTGATGACAAGAGTCGATTGGGCGAAATTTACTTTCTAAAGCATAAAAGCGAAGTTTTAGAAAAGCACAAAGAATATAAAAGTGCTATGAGAAGTTTCCTCACAGCCGAAGGTATACGACAAGAGTTTACTATCGAATACACTCCATAGCAAATTGGAGTAGCCGAATGG
>JAYXIM010047580.1:0-19457 GCA_037575425.1 Anastrepha fraterculus
GGAGAGTGGTCCCACTACTGAAACCTGGGAAACCCGCTAACCAAGGGGAGTCTTATCGGCCGATAACTCTCCTTTCCCCAGTAGTGAAGACACTTGAAGCCCTCCTACTCCCACTCTACACGAAACACCTGGCCCCAGCCCCACATCAGCACGGATTCCGATGAGTGCACAGCACCATCACTGCACTCACCGCCATAAACGCCCAGATAAATCGCGGGTTTAACCAAAGTTGCCCCTGCGAAAGGACTGTCCTAGTAGCGTTGGACCTGAAGAAGGCTTTCGACACAGTCAGCCATTCCACGCTACTATTTGATATTTATCAGTCGACACTCCCGCCAGGGCTGAAGAGATGGTCCGCAAACTACCTGAGCGGTCGGCACTCGGCAGTGATTTTTCGAGATCAAACATCAAAGCATAAGAAGATTAAGCAGGGTGATGTCCTTTCTCCCTTGCTGTTCAACTTCTATATCTCGAAGCTCCCCCAACCACCAGCGGGAGTTTCCCTGATCTCATACGCTGACGACTGTACGATAATGGCGTCGGGCAATGGCATCGATGGCTTGTGTGTGCTACCTCACCGACCTTTCTCGCTTTATCACTGCGAGGAATCTCCAACTTTCCCCCACCAAGTCCACGGCGACCCTCTTTACTACCTGGACAAAGGAGGTCAAGCTTCAACTTCAGGTACACGTCGATGATACCCCAATACCGACGGTAAACAACCCCAGAATACTGGGAGTCCCCTTTGACAGCTTGCTTTCCTTCTCTGCACACACAACCGCAATTGCCACTAAAGTCCAAAATCGCAACAAGGTCCTCATATCGCTTGCCGGCAGCACTTAGGGCAAAGACAAAGAACTGTTGCTTTCGACATTTAAGGCAATTGGTCGGCCGGTTCTGAACTATGCTGCGCCTGTCTGGTCGTCTGGAACTAGTGACACGCAGTGGATAAAGCTACAGACATGTCAAAATACTGCCATTCGGACAGCGATCGGTTGATTGTCCTTCCCTTTTAAGTAAAATTCAATTTAATATACCCAATATGAGGCTCCGACAGTACGAAACCTTTAAAATTGGCTTCTCGAGAACAAACTACGAGGTGAATGCTCCGATTCCTAGGGCATGTGCAGATTAACTACTGATGATTGCTGATGATGATCAAACTAATAACAATGAACGTGATGATGAAGAGTACTTTCCGTCTGGTTATAAGTCTTCAGAACGACACATTGTATCAAATTCTGATTCTCATGATCTTTTTTGTGGTTTACATCTATCGGGAAGACAATTTGAAACGCTCGCTTCTCGATTTAAACAATGAAATTTAGTTGATGACGACTTCAAAATTACGTATTCCCGGAAAGATGATGATCAAATTTCTTACAGAGAAGTATTCAAAACTGATGAGGAGAATGACAAACTTGTTTATTGCTCGAATGTAAACGAATTATTCTACCTCTTGGAGTATTATCACGAATCAAATGAGTGGCGAATTTTCATTGATGGATCATGCATGAGTAAGTGCTCTCCCAATATTGCTCACTTGAATCTTGAAATTAAAATGTGTATGATATTGATAATTACTATTTCTGTTAGTATTATTATTATTATTCAAGGTTTGAAAGCTGTGTTATTACACAACGAAAATATATTACCATCAGTTCCATTAGCACACGCAACTGACATGATGGAAACATATGAAAATTTGTAAAAAATACTTCGCCTTATCAATTATAGTGCAAATAAATGCCAAATAGTAAGCGACCTAAAAGTATTGACAATTTTGTTCGGTATGCAAGGTGGATACACCAAGTACCCTTGCTATCTTTCTGAGTGGGATAGCCGTGCTCCGAATCGCTATGCAAAAACTAAATGGCCAACACGTCAACTTTACAAAATTGGCCACAAAAATGTTTTGCACCCTCCACTTGTCCGACCAGAAAATGTTATCTTGCCACCACTGCACCTGAAACTTGGATATGCGAAGCAGTTTTTGGAAAAACTAAAAGTCGATGGCGCAGCGTTCCGTCACCTGAAAGAAGTTGCGTTCCCTTAAGTCAGCAACGCAAAGCTAAAAAGAGGTAACACATTATTCTCATATTTGTTAATAGTAGTTTACAGCTTATTACAATTTTAGGGATCCTTGTCGGGCCTCAGATTCGAAAACTCATGCGAGATGAGGAATTTACGAGTAAGCTCAGTGCAGTGGAAAGACGAGCATGGAATAGTTTCAAATCATTGTAAGAGAAGTTCCTTGGAAACAACAAGAGCTCTGATTATGTTGAAGTCGTCAAAGAGTTTTTGAGTGCGTACGCAAAAAATGGAATGTAATATGTCCATCAAGATACACTTTCTGCACTCACATTTGATTTTTTTCCCGGAAAACCTGGGCCAGATGAGCGATGGACAGGGTGAACGATTTCGCCAGGAGATAGGAGTCATCGAAAAACGTTTTCAAGGGAAGAACTCCATCAACATGCTTACTGATTATTGCTGGTCCTTGAAGCGTAAAACAAGTGATGATTCTTACAAACGGAACAGGTCTAGCAAACATTTTTGAAATCAAGATTAGTTTTTCCAGACATCTTTTAAAATTTTAAACCTGTACTGTTTCGTACTATTCTATTCAGTTCAGTTATGTTATGTTGTGTTTTTTTCTGTTTTACAATATACTATTGTTTAATGTACTGTACGAGCCATGAAGATCTATATACTTTTGCATGCGTTTGAACCAATTGTCGAAGCACTTTTGCCGCTCTGAATGAGGTACCTCCAAAACATGCATTCTGAATGCCGCAACCGCTTCTTCAGGTGTCGAAAAACGTTGACCTCTCAGTTTGTTTTTTACGTACGGGAATAAAAAGAAGTCATTCGGTGCCAAGTCAGGACTATACGGCGGATAACCCATTAATTCGATGTTTTGGGTGCTCAAAAATGCAGTTGTTTGAGCCGATGTGTGAGAGCTCGCATTGTCCTGGTGAAGAGTGATCCGTCTTTGGCGATTGGTTTTTCTAATTTCTTGGAAGACAACTGGCAAACAAATGGTTGTGTACCACTCAGAATTTACTGTTCTGCGTTGTTCTAGTGGTACGGTTGCGACATGTCCAGTTTTTCCGAAAAAACAGGCGACCATTTGCTTGGAACAACTTTTGTTGGATTTGGCTCATCTTGAAACACCCATACAGTCGACTGCTGTTTACTTTCGGGCTCATACGCGTAAATCCATGATTCATCACCTGTCACGATGCCATAGACGTGTTTCGAATCCCCGCGATCGTATTTTTTGAGCATTTCTTTCGACCAATCGACACGAGCCTTTTTTTGAGCGATTGACAAATTGTGTGGGATCCAACGCGAACAAATTTTTTTGACAGTCAAATGTTTATGCAATATTGAATGTATGCTGGTATGCCACTAATGCCTAAGATTGTCTCAATCTCACGATAGGTCACATGACGATCTTACAATATCAGTTCGCGCACATCATCAATAGTTTTCGGAACAACAACTGATTTTGGACGACCTTCACGAAATTCGTCTTGGAGTGAACTACGACCACGATTGAATTCACCATACCATAGATAAACACTGGTCCTTGATGGAGCTTCATCGCCAAAAAATTAATTAAGTTCATCCATGCAATGTTGCTGCGCTAATCCACGTCGAAAGTTGTAAAAAATAATCGATCGAAAATGTTCACGATTTAATTCCATTTTTGGACCGAGATGAATCTTTTAAGTTACTGTAAACAACACAAATAGCGCTGGTATTTCAAAACGTTCTGAGTACGTAAAAGCCAAAAATGTCAACAAGGCAAAGCGTCAAAGTGGAAACGTTGTTGCCGACCATATAATTTGCACCAAAAGTTTAATTTTTACTACAATTTAAAAGTTTTTTCATAAAACATGCACGTATATTTGTAAAGAAGCAACATGTTTTCAAATAAGGGAGCAGATTTGTCAAGAGGGAGCGAGAAAGCTGCTTACTTACCTAACCTTCTATAATTGAATCATGGGATAATATCGTAAAAATGATGTCAATGTTGAAAAAATGGACAAAAAAACATAAAATTCCAAAAACTTATAACAACAGTCTCGTCAGTTTTCAATTTAAAAAAATTATGAACTATGAAATATGGGTATATTCAATAACGCAGTATAAATGCGCAGTAATTGCAGCGCTGGCAACGCTGCAAATGTGACAAGTGATGCAATTGATAGATTTGTTGACGATTTGCAAAAAGATTTGTTGCATTTATGAACGCGTTTTACACTAAAATGGAAGTATTATTGAGTTTAGTTGTTGACGATATATGTGAAGTAAAAAGTGATAGTTTTTTGCTAAATTTAAGAAAAAAAAGACGTGTAAAGCTACAAAGAAGATTACATATAGTAAAATGTTCATTAAAACGAAAAATTCCCAAAAATAAATCTTTTTTTGAAACAATAAAATTGTTTCCCGAGGACGTATTTTATTCTCATTTTCGAATGAATTGGTCCACTTTTGAGGTATTTTTTTTTTTGATTTTCATTGAATCAGCATTTTTTGATAAAGTTTTTTTTTTAATTAAGTGTTTGCAAGCCGATTTAACCCCATTTTGGTCAACCGCAAGGACTGGTCGTTGCGGAAAATTTTTGGATAAATGTTTGTACGTAACATGGAAATTATGTAATAGCAGGGTTACTTTCCGACAGCTTTCGGATCGGTTTGGTATTGCGAACGGAGCTGCACATTACCTGTTCAAAAAAACAATTAAAGTCCTCTGTGAATTGAAGAGCGAAATAAAATGGCCATCTGTTGAACAGCAGCAAACAATCATGACGAAATTCGAAAACAGCAGAGAGAATCCGTTTCCCTTCGTAATTGGTTGTTTAGATGGAACGCACTTCAATATACCCACGCCTAGTGAAGATGCTATTAGCTACTATGACCGCAAAGGGAAACATTCTGTCCAAATGCAGGTAAATTCTTCGAATATACTACTTTTCAGACTCACTTATTATTTAATACTTTATAGGCCATATGTGATAGTCAATTTCGTTTTTTGGGTGTCTTTATTGGTTATCCAGGCAGCTGCCACGATGCTAATGTCTGGAGAAGTAGCCCATTATTTAATGGCATAACGTCCGGGCAGTTACAGCTAGCACCAGGTGCAATAATATTGGGTGATTCCGCGTATCCTATATCGAAATCCGTAATGGTTCCTTACAGAGACAACGGACACCTCACCAGGGAAGAAAAAAATTCAACACACGTTTAAGTTCAACACGCGTTTTTATTGAGCAAGCATTTGGAATATTAAAGAAAAAATTTAAGATTTTAAATCATATAGATATTTCAAGCCTTAAGGGCATATCTGATGTGATACTTGCTTGTGCCATTTTGCATAATTTTATTTTACGGAAAGACAATCCCTTAGAACATATTGATGAAATGGCACCACAGCAGCATGGCAACATAGAAACTGCAAGTGAGTTGGAGACACTTCAAGATTCCCCTTTATGGTCCGCTGAGACGGATGATGAAAATGGAGTTGATAGAAGAAATTATTTAAAAACTCTTTTCTCCTCATAAGTAATGATTTAAAATCATGAACCTACTTTAATTTAATCGTAAATAGAATACTTTTTTATTTTTTGTACTGAATTCATAATTTAAATTTTTTAATTATATTTTATTCAATAAAATAAATAAAGTTCATATCACATAATTTTAATTCACTATAATATGAAAATAAGATACATTTCACAGCTTCGCTTAATATAGGTAAATAAAAAAGAAAATAAAAAAAATAAATAAAAAAGTTCATCTTTCTTTTGTTTGTGGTAAAAAAAAAAATCACTTTTGCAGGCATTGGCTCAAAATCGATTTTATGTCCAGAAGCGTTTTTAATCGTTCTTTTTCCAAAGCAAGCTTCTCCTTCTCAACAGCCAATACCTCATCGTGTCGGGCCTGCTCTTTCATCGCCTCGTCTTCTAAAAAATGCAACAGTTCGTTGTTGGCATTCTTCCTGGATTGGGTGGCTCTTCGACTTGAAGTTGGTGGAGAATTTGGCGGTTCGTTATTATTTCGTTCCAATAATGGCGACGATGGCAGCTCAAGCGAACTCTGTAAGTTTTCTATGGGCACATTAATGGAATGTCTGGTACCATACACCTCGTCGAAGTCTTCAAAGTGAAGCCACGATGTAGCTTCCCTACCGGATGAGTTGTTGCGTTTTTTTATCCGCTTATATGTTACAAGCAAGTTAGAAAATTTTCGCCGCGCGATTTGCCCGTCTATTTTTAAATCATTATTTACTTTTTTAATTTCCTCCATCACCTTATTCCACAAAACACTCTTTTTCCTCCTCCCGGAAGCAAATTCACTTCCCATGCTAAGTCGGACTCAGAAGCAACTTTACTTCCGATGTACTTAGATAATCGCTAAAATTAAGAAAAATGTAATAAAATATTCAGCCTTATTGTAAACTTCGCGTGAATGCAATTCCCAATGGAAAAATTCCCACATTTGTTCTGTTCTTATTCTGAACTTCACATGTGAAAAATTTCCCATTTTCGAAAAATTACCCTAACCGTCAACAAATTTATTTCCATGTGAATGTATAGAATTTGTTCGCAAAACTGAAAGTGGGGAACAACACTCGATAAAATGTAAGGATTATTTATTGCTTATTAAACTTAGTTAAGAACTATTTTATATCACATTAGGTCTATAAACAAAACCCAGTTGACTTTCTTGGTAAGCACTATGGCCGAAAATCCTGAAATAGGAAAGGGCTTCCAAAAAAAAAATAAAGATAAAGTGCTGGCTTTTTGGAAGAAATTGAACAATTCCCTCAATAGCATGGGCCCACCATCAAAATCAATCTCCGAATGGAAAAAGGTGACTATCAATGCAATGTGGCTATGGAATGTGCCATAATTTATATAGCCATTGCTTACAGGTTTGGATTGATCAAAAACGATACGTACGAAACAAGGCTGTCGAAAATACCAAAAATAGGAAAAAGACCGGTGGAGGACCATGCAAGCAACATGTTTTTTCTGTATTAGAACAGTCAATTTTGGATATAACTGCGTCAGTAGCAGCTGCGGAAGGTGTCGAAGATGGCAAGCCTTTTGGTTTGAATGCAACGAAATTAACTGGTAAGCAACGTGAAAATAACAGTAGTGATGAAGATAACAGCTCTAGTGAGGACTCTGAAGTGGAATGTAGTTGCATGGACAAGTGCTTGGACGAAAATAGCACCGAAACTGCCGGTGACACGCAAAGGGAAAGTGCTTTGCCTGCACAAAAAACCAGCCAGCAAACTCGCAAAAAAATTAACCCTTCGGAGCTATTAAACATTGAACTAGATGTTCAAAAAGAAATGAATGACAACGTCAGAAAGGGATTGGAAATCCAGAGTCATCACTATACTGAAATAGAAGGCCACTTAAAGGAATTAAACCAAGGCCTCGAAAACTTTCAAAATATTCAAAACAGTTTACTAAAGGAAACAAAACGCCACAATTCGGAAATTGAACGGCTCAGAAAAATTGAAGTTGACCGTAAACTCATACTTATAAACAGCCAAATCGAGGTTCAAAATTTGAAAATACTAGCTGCAAAGATAAGCTTAGGCATTAATTAGAATGTTTCGAACGTTTTTGTAAAAAAAATGAGTTTTATGTACTTTATTTTTTGAAATTGGTAAAGCAAGATTAACAATAAAGCCGCTTTTGAGCTAATATCTACAAATCGGACATTTCTTTGAAGAGTGTCATTCAATTATAAAAACATTTGTCATAAATTTACATAAGGCAATTGCCTATATTTGCTCTAATACGCTTAGCCTCATTGAGGTATGATGAATGCGATTCAGATTCTTCAAACTGCACGGGTTCAGAAATTTCCGGTTGAGAAGCTCTATTTGAACTAAAAGGTGTGTCATCGCACCGATACTTTAAGCATATATTGTGCAACGCGCAACAGACATTAGTAATTTGAACTGCTTTCTTAGGCGAATAATGTAGCTCCCTGGCTCCTAGTACACACCTCCATCTATTTTTTAAGACGCCATTGGTCCTTTCCACAATGTTACGACCACGTGCATGAACCTCATTAAATTTGCTTTCTG
The DNA here is from genome assembly GCA_037575425.1 of Anastrepha fraterculus. NCBI lineage: Eukaryota > Metazoa > Arthropoda > Insecta > Diptera > Tephritidae > Anastrepha > Anastrepha fraterculus. The sequence continues at coordinate 8,123 of JAYXIM010047580.1, forward strand.
TGGAGCCCTCTTCCGCTGATCTGTGGGGTGTTAGCAACCAAGGCTCCAGTGGATATCCAGCGTCGCCTATGAACAAAATTTCATTTTGGGACTTACAGATTTCATTAAAATTTTACCTAGCAGCCAAACATTTCTAGTGCCTAGCAAGTAATCCTGCTCCATTGAAACCCTCAATTCACTTGTGTTCCAAATTAATGAGTCATGGCAGGCTCCAGCGTGTGTAGCATCGACGTATCTTATTGCCATTTTGTTATCACATACCTGCAGATAAAATTATTAACATGCGTAAAAGCATACACAAATTTTACCAATCTACCAGCAAAACATTCATACTATAGTAACCCTTTCTGTTATAATATAAGTGTTTATTATTCTTAGGGCCTATAATTCTAACGTGTGTGCCATCTATGCAGCCAATAATGCCTGGGATATTAAATTGTTGATGAAAATCCAAAGCAATTTCACGCATTTCGTCTTTAGTAGGCCATTTTATCCACTGATTGCAAAGGCACTCCTCAAAAACATTCAATACTTCAGATAAGACGTGGCTGAAACTTGACTGCGATAAGCCAACATCCACTTGCCTCCCTACTCCTTTTTGGTATGCTCCTTCACCAAAAAATCTTAGAGCAGCTGAAAGCTTTACGACTGTGTCTATTGCAAAACGTTTACGTGCCTCTGGCAGACCACTGTGCAATACATCCAACAAATATTTGAACGCCGGCTTATTTATTCTATACAATTGGTGAAAGCTATGTATAAATAGTTAAAACGCGATTATTTATTTAGTTTACGAGTATAATTATTTGCATGTTTACCTTGCATTGGGTAATTCAAGGGGATTACACTTGTCGCGTAATATCCTCCTGGACACTCGTTCAGCCAATTGCTGACTGGTATTAGTTTCCTCTTCAATTAAACAAAGGCGCAAGTAAGCACTAATCATTATAATTTTAATATTTAACGCAGAAATAAAAAAATGTTTGACTACACAATTTATTTTACACAGCAATTTTTTCTGGAAAAATTTGTAAACAAAACATGAGTGATGTTCACAATAGCATATTCGAAATTCGAATATAAGGATTGATTCACATGAAATTAACGATACGAATTTTTTGTTCATGGGAAATAAAAAATTCATGGGATTGATTTATTCACATGAAGTTTACAATAAGGCTGATTGTTTTAATAACGTATATTTAATATATCTTTGCATTAAAAGCTAAAAAAATTAGTTTTATACTCACTTTTCATCAGACATCATACTAGCGTAATCAGCGGCAGTGTGAAAATTTTTGCTGCAAATAATGCACGACTTTTGATACAAAAATGGCGTTTTGGAACGCGCTGCATTTGCAGTACTGCCATATTTGCATTTCTGAACGCGTTGCCAACACTGCAAAAGTACGTTGCGCATTATACTGCGTTATTGAATATACCCTATAGTACGCTTTGTTTCAAAAGAAATATATCCTTATATATAGGGAATATTTTGTAAAATAAATTGAGAGAATGTTGATGGAGTTCCATTAACATTCTCTCCTAATACCACAATGAGGCTTGCCGGGCAGGTCACTCGAGCAGCGAGCTGCCGATGGTGGTAAAATGTCTACACGCAAGCGATAGCCCGTTTGCTTTCCTTTTAGTACAATTACATAAAAATAATGTGCGGTGCTTTGCAAATCTTATGTACAACAACACAACTCAGGATAACAATTCCCACAATCAATACAAGTATTTGTTTTTTTTTTTTTTTTGTAATTAAATAATTAAAGTAATGAACTTGAAAATTATTTCTAGTATTTTAGTGTTTCATGCACGGAGATTCAAATCTATGCACTTCCGAATGGTAGTCACGCATCAACCCAAATGGCTAGTTCGGCCACTGGAATGTTCTATTTATACATGTGAAAAATCCGGCAGCCACTCACAACTCTATGATTTTCAATGTGTCGCCATTGAAAGCACATTTAGAACAGCATCACTTGAATGGTCTTCGCAATACCTGACGGCTCGGTTTGTAATCAATATTGGCATACACGAAACTGCACCAGAAAGGAAAAAATCACCACACCTGAAAAGACCAAAATTGTTATTTATTTATACAGAAACCAAAAGCCAATATAATTAATTCACTTTAATCCACTTTGCTGTCGTTTAAAGGTGGTCCCAAACAAAAAAGTTCCTGCATACGTGCAATTAGATTTTTTTGCTGACAGAATCTTTGAAAAATATCCCATGGCAAATTAATGATTTTCTTGCACTAGCGACACGGCCCTCTCCAGCTGCTATTTGCTACTGACAACTAAAGGCCTGCTTGAACCTAATATAAGTTGCTTAAAATTAGTGCTCGGTCGCTAAAAAGTTAAAAGCAACTGTAAAATACTCGTATCTACATTTCCAGCGATTTACGGAATTAAGAGCAAAATTTTGCTTAGCGCAGATCGAATACAATGCACAATAAAGGCGCAAATTAAAATTCTGATTGAAACCTTTTCGCCTGAAAGTATGCACTGAACAATTTTGCTGATTTATTTAATTGCTAAGAATTAATAGGGGAAATAATATTAGGTAACTGCGCTAGCACAATAACATTTACATGTGTTTTGTTTTTGTAATGTGGTTATTCGATTCAAGGAAAATCATTAAGGTATTAGCAGTAGAGCAGATGATTCGCCCTTTTTTATAATTTAATCTTTCTCTAAATTGTCAAACTTTGTTTTCCTTTTACTTGTTGTTGTCTAGAGCAACGTATTTACAGCGCAAGGCTGATATATTTACCAGGATAGGCCCATGGTAAAAAGATTTTTAGAGGTGTGCTATTTTTGTATATCCTTGTTCACTCCGTTGGGGAGCACAGGGTCTCGACAAGACTCTTCCATCGTACGCGGTTCTGTGCTGTTTTTTTTTTTTTGTACCGCCCCCTGAGATGTCGGCATCTGCTAGTTCGCGCAGCATCGAAATTCTCCAAATGTTTTTTGGCCGACAGCGAACTCTGCTCCCTTGCAGGTTCCAGTTCAGTGCAATTCTCGAGTTGCTATCTGGCGGTTTTCTAACCTTGTGACCTATCCATCGCCACTCTCTGCGTTTGATTTGCCATAGAATGGGCTCCTCACTCGTTGACCTCCACATCGCGTCGTTGGTGATGGTGTGTTCTTTAGCTGGCCGTTATTCGGCTCTCAGCTAATGGGCTGACGTCACTTGGGGAATGTTTACAAAAAACTGTGATTGTGTTGGTCATATACAAAAAAATCAACACAGTTCTCGCTCATATTGCTATCTGAACACCGACTGCTTGGACGATTGTGTGAATACATGGGAAATGATCGTGCAGAATTCGGCTGGCGAATCACACCCGTGACGTGACAGCCGAAGTTCCCCTCAAATGTATCATCCTTCGGCCATTAGCTATGGTGAAAAACAAAAGTGGGCGAGCAACTTCGTCTGCCACGTTACAAGGCCGTCGACTGCGGCTTCTTGCTCGCTAGTTAACGTCATGGCCTCACTTTCTTCTTTTCTAATCACTTCAGTCCATGGTCAATAGACATACATTATCAAGTAAAGAACAATAGAAATTCGGTATCACCTAAACAAACCATAAACATTTAAATTGTTATCTACAAGTTAAAGTAAACAATACACAATCATAAATGAATTATCCCAATGCGATAACAACCGCCGCATTCAAATAGTATAAATAGCAGTAAGATTTCTGTAACAAGTTAGTCTTAAGAATATCGAAAATAAACACGCACTTCGGCGTTAAAATATAAAAAAGATATTTCTTGTTTCTCATATCGTGAAAGCGATGTTAACTCGCTCGTTTCACACGTATTCAAACACTCGACCAATCAGTCGTTCTTCAAATGGCAACGAAGTGTTATGACTTTTTCCATAAACGAATCCCTATCATAGCCCGGTTACGTCGGCACACCAGCTCATTCTGTCGAAATCACTGAAAGCCGATTACTGGTCTGATGTAGGCCACACCTGTATAATTCGTTTTAGCATTTTTTATCAGAGCAGTGGGGAAATTTTTCAAAAGAAAAGAAAACTTTTCAAAAAGTCCAACTGAAGTCAATTTTACAAAACGCCGATTTACAGAAAATTTAGTTATACTATAGTACAGTACTGCCACCCCCTTTCCACTCAAACATTTTTGCGTGCCTCATTTTTGCGAAGTATGAGAATAATTCGGTATCATTGGAAAAATACTACAACTCGCGCAACTGTCCAGGGAGGGAAGGTGCAGACCATGCGGCGACCACCATCACACAATGTTGCACATACCCGAGGAACGACGCTCGTGGAGCCAGCAAGTCGCTGAGGAAGAGAGCGACGCGGTGTCGGTAAACGCGTCAGACGACTTATCGGAGACACCGTCTCCCGATCAAACCCCGGCTGGAGCGGAAACTAGACCTTTCCGTACCAGCGTAGACAGGGAATTGGAGACTAGGCCTCTTCGACCCCAGCTACAGCACGAACGTCGGCGCGAGCGTGGAGCGGAAACTAGGCCTTTTCGACCACGCATGCGAACGACCTTGGTGCGCCAACGTCCAAGACGCAATGCGAAACTGGCGACTAGGCCTCACCAGCGAGCATTACCACCCGCATTCCGCGCAGGCTGTCTAATCCCTGGACAGGCGCTACGTCCAGTGGCAACAATATTGCCGACCGCCGTCGTTAAAATCGAGGCTGGGGGACGCCTTCATCTGGTACGCGCTCTCATTTACGCGTGCCTACCAGTGACGATCATTTCGAGCGGCCTCGCAAGGCAACTGGGGTTACTAAGTACCCGGGTAGGAAACCAAAGTGGATGCGTCATCACCATTCGTGGACGAAACGGCAACAATAAGCGCGTTGCCACACATGCTGCGGTGGTACCGGGCTTCCAGCGCGTCACCCCCTTCAGAAGCGTCGACCCGGCTATAGCGGCACCTTACGTCCATATGCGACTGGCGGATTCGAGATTTTTCGAATTCACTCCTATCCACCTAGTGATAGAAGCGGAACTATACTCGAGTGTAATGATGCAGGAGACCCTACCCCGCTCTCTCAGCATCCTGATGGCGCAGAGCTCGATATTTGCCTGGGTACTGTCCGGGGTCTGCCCACTAGATTAAACAATTTTGTAATGCTTATTATGTCGCTCCTAGGCGGAGGATGGGGCGGAAACGAGTGTTCTCCAACGATTTCTGTCGGCCGCTAAGTGGCTGATTTGGTTCCAGGTGGTGTTTGAAGGACTCTCGTGGGAGGGTCTGCGCATCCAAGTTTGACGTGGGCGAGCTCTGCGTCGACTTGCTCGCGGATTTCATTGAAAAGCGGAGGGTTTATCCAATCCAATTCCGTTTTCGCCTTTTTATTTCGGAATTAATCGGGCAGTTTTCAGTAAACAGAAGAAGGCCCACACTGAAGATTTGCACTCGGCCAAAAAATACGGCATATAATTATGAGGAAATTGTTGACAAACGTTTGAAGACGTCGACTTATGTGGTCAGACACATGCCAGGTCTCAGAACTTTATAGGAGGACCGAGTTAACGCTGGCATTGAAGATTTTAAGTTTGGTTTTTAGTGACAGGGTACGAGATCGCCACAGTCTGCTAATCTGATGAAATGCAGCTCGTGCTTTACAAATACGAGCTATCACATCTTCAACTGCGCCACCATCTTTTGTGATTTGGCTACCGAGGTAGCAGAACTTATCCACATCTTCCTAATGATGGCGCTTGCGTTCAAGAGGAGATGTGTTTTTTGTTTATATTCTCATAAGTTTCGTTTTTGTCAAGTTTATATTAAGACCATGCACGCGCAAGCTAAATTTTGTTAAACAGATCCAAAGTTAGGGCAGCCCATTAGCCGATTAGCGGTTTGCTACGGAGCACATCTCAAAAAATCTTTTCACTATGCCTGTTACTGCTGTACGGTACTACTTTAAATTCTAAATTCTAAACATCTCCTAAAACTAAAGAAAGACCTGCAGCCCAGAATCATCAATTTACTATCTTACCTATCACACAAAGGGTATGTTCACATAAACACACTTATACACATCACTAAAGCAATAATCATAAGCAAAATTGCCTACGGTCTTTTCTTATATGGCTCCACACCCAAAACTACACTTAATATCATAAAACCCATATACAACAAAGCTATCAGAAGCAGCCAATTTGCCTTCCGCACCACCCCAATAAGAATCCTCCATATTGAATCTGGCTTGCCTACACTTGAAGAAATCAACTCCAAACTTATTCCAAAAACACTTTTCTTAAATACATCAATTTAAAAGATGGCGTAAAAAAACTGCTACCATCCAAAAGAAGTTACGACGTTACGTCTGCTCTACTCAAAATCATTAATGTTTCCCGAGGATATAACTTAGAAACACAGCCGCAAACACTCTCCTATTATAATCCTCCTTGGAAATTAAGTACTCACACATGTGATATCACCTTCATACACATAAAAAAAGACAACAACACCAATCCAATGTCCCATAAAAATAACGACTGGTCAATCTCCTTTACTGACAGATTTAGAACGGAAGACAATGTTGTATTCAGCGTAACATCCGTAGATGGCATATTTTTAAGTTTAAAAGCCATGTTCCCTTACTCTTCTATATTCTCGGCAGAAGCAGCGGCAATACACGAAGCTATGGTGTTATGAACACTATTCCAATATTAATAAGAATGGAAAACCTCCACTCTACCCAACAAATATACACGGATTTAAAACCCGAATCTTTTCCCGCCTTCGCCTAGACCACACAACACAGACCCATGAACATATCTTAAAACAAAAAAAATCACCCTATCTGTACAAGCTGCAACACAAACCAAACATTGGACCTCATCCTCAACAAATGTCCAAATCACGCCAACGCAAGAAAAGAAATACTAAACTCAGAACTAATAAGCGACATCCTCGCCATTCCCAGTCACTCAAACATCGAAAAAATAAGCAAATTCAATAAAACTATCGAAATTACAATATAACAAATAATCCAGACAGCCACAGACGACACAGAGCTGATGGCCTCTGCAGCCAATGCTCAAACATAATTTTAGTACTGGTATTCATACCAGTCACTAAATAATAATAATAAATAAATTCTTTGCCTAGAGGCGCAAAATAAAAAAAAGTAAAGTTGCGAAATTGGCATTGATAGATTTCGTGCGCTCTCCTCTTACTTAGGCGCATTAAAACTGTTAACGCTGATAACGCCGCCGTCTGTCTACGGCTTACATCCTTTTAAAATATTTTTAAGGCATACTTTTTATTGTTATTGACTCGTATGCTCAAGATTTTTTGTGGTTTGCGCCTAATTGCATGCAATATGTTTGGCCAACTCGAAGCAAAGAAGTTATTGAAGCGAAAGAGGGTTTCAATAGAATTTATGCTGGTCATAGACGGTGGGTGCGACCATAATTTCGAGATCTGGACGCTCATCCATTTTGCAGAATAACTCCCGGCTCCTAAGCCTGGCTCTACTCTTTCAACCTTTAATTAACACGTTCACGCCGGCGCGTACCACCGGTCGTCCGCACAAGATTGCTTCATGGGGCGGCGCGTACCACCGGTGGCCCGCACAAGATTGCGTCATCTGGCAGCGCGTACCACCAATGGTACCTACTTTATTAGACGGTACCTATGAGAAGATTTTTAGAATTTTAATTATGTGGAAATAATTTCAATAGAGTTGAAAATTAAAAAAAAAAAAAATTTTACGTATTTTTGAAAATATTTATTGTTAAATGTATTGTCAAAATATTTTTACATCGCCTCTGTGGAAGTTTTCATTAAATTTTTACGAAAACTAATAAGTAATAATATATTTTAGACATAATTTTAGTTCATCATAACATAAAATGAACATAACATCAACATAATAATTCAATATTAAAAATATAACTTAAATTCAATAACATTAAAATTCAATAATATATAGGTTGGAACTTCATTAGTCATTGATTTCTATGTAATTTGTTAAAGCACTTTTGGCAAAGTGCTGGCTGGCCCTTGCAATGCCTGCAATACGTCCTAACTCTTGTAGCTTTGTTAGTGGCATACTCTCTGCCCTTCTTTTTAGATAAATTTTTGTAGCATTCTATGCAAAGTCTGCGGGATGCTCTTGCCGATGCCTCGTGTGATTGAAGAACATGCTTATGAGATGGTATTTCATTTTCATTTGAGGCTCCTTCAATAGCCAAAAGGTGGTTGATAATATCTTTCCTAAATTGTAATATATTCATATGTGTAGTGTCCCATTTGTTATGGATATACCAAGCATTCACTGGGGATATAAGACATATTAATTGTATTACAATTAATTTTTCGGTACCATTTAATGGTTTTTCGTAAAGAACTATAATACGCAGTTAATTGATCTGATGATCAACACCTTTTTTTGCAATATTATAATCAAACACAGAGTCTGGCTTTACTTTTCCATGTTTTCCCCTCACTAATTTACAGTTTTTATTCTTTGTAGTACTTAACATACACACAGGTCTTTTGTCAGTCCATTTCAGAAATTTTACACCTTTACTATTTTCAAAACTGATAATATCACCACGTTTTTGTTTTGCCGCGGGTGGTAAAAATTTTTGGTTTTGTTTGACGGTACCACAAATAAATGTATGTTTCTCTAAAAAATACAGTTTATTCAATTTTATGCCATATTTATGACGTTTGCCCGGAATGTAATGACGAAATCCAAGACGTCCTCTCCATAGGCGACCATGGATTCCTCAATTACAATGTCTTTGCCAGGATTAAGAGCATTTTTATAAGTATCTAGAATTTCTTGTACAATATTTTTCTAATTTTGTTCAAGCGATCCTGAGTTCTTGCCGTAACGTTGTTGGAAAAATGAAAATATTTCAGGATTGATAGAAATCGGTCACGTTTTATTGATTTTTTTATAAGTTCGTTCCTGTATATATCCTTTTTAGACCAATAATACAGGGTGGCTGATGAATTTTGCTACATTAACAAACTCAAATAACTTTTTTTTTAGTGTATGGAATTCATTTATTTTTTTTTCAAGTTGAAGGTCATTAAATTTTATTAAATGTAGCTTAACTAGTTTTAAAAATAATTGAATTTAAATGCCCCCCATGCTCGTTGACACAAGTGCGGCACCTTAGTAAAAAGTTGTTCATTGCTGCTTTGAGAGTTGCGACAGGAATAGCCGCAATTGTTTCCCGAATGGATTGTTTTAGTTCGTCCAAATTTGTTGGCTTTGTTTTATAAACTTCTTGTTTACATAAACCCCACAAGAAAAAGTCAGGTGCAGTAAGGTCAGGCGACCTGGGGGGGCCAACGAAATTCGGAGTTTCTTGAAATCAGTTTATTGGGAAATTTTCGTCGCAACTCTGTCATAACAGTCTGGGCTATGTGAGACGTTGCCCCATCTTGTTGAAACCACACAGAGTTGAAAGGAATTCTCTTTCGGCGTAGTTCTGGATAGAAAAATTCTTTCAGCATTTTCAAATAACGGTCTCCAGTAACCGTAACGGTGTGACCATTTTCTTCAAAAAAATAAGGCCCGACAATACAGCGTGAAGAAACCGCACACCACACTGTCACGCGAAGAGGATGCAATTCCGTCTCGTGGAGTATCTGTGGGTTAGAAGTACTCCATATTCGACAATTTTGTTTGTTCACATTGCCGTTTAAATCGAAATGGGCCTCATCAGACATGAAAAAGCAGTTTAACATGTTTTGGTCTTCTTCCACCATTTGCAGGATCTTCTGGCAAAATTCCAAGCGAATCGGCAAGTCTGCTGTATTCAGTTTGTTAACCATTTGAATTTTGTAGAGAAATAAGTCTAAATCTTTGTGCATTATTGTTTGCAAAGACTGTCGGCTGACACCAAGTTGAGCAGATAAGCTTCTTGTTGAAACCCTTGGATTGCTTTGTATAGCTGCAGCTACAGCAGCGATCGTTTCCTCCGTCCGAACTGGTGGGTCTCGATGATAAGGCCTTCTTGCGACTGTTCCTTGCTCAGCAAAATTATTCACCAGTCTCATTATGGTCCATCTGCTCGGGGGATCGCCGCCAAACATCCGCCTGTACTCTCTCTGTACCAAAACTACGGACTCCAGTGCGTGATAGCGGCTGACTATCCAAATTCTTGTTTGCGTGTCCCAGTTATCCATTTTAATAAATTTTAAAGATCAATCTGCAAATTAAAACAAAAATGGAACAGATAACTTAAAAATAAAAAAAGTTATTCAATTTTTTTTTGGTAGCGGCTTTCATCAGCCACCCTGTATCTTATTTCTGGGACTTGGTTTACACCCATTATAAGCAAAATTCCAATACGCGTATTCATTTCTTCTTTCGTTACTGGTTTCCATTCCAGTTGATGTAATCTGTTTTTATATGAAGAGCCATTTATGGATTGTGCAGCATATGTATTAGTTTCTTCAAGTATCATATTCAATATATTGTCCGTGAAGAATAGTTTATATAAATCATAAGGACTATTACAATCCGTGCCTTCAACTTAAAACTTTTCGTCTTCAGAATATTCATTTATCACAGCGCTTCCATTTCTTATTTCTTGCCATTCATTATCTTCTTCTAAATATTCATTGTCTTCGCTAGAAGATGAAGAGAATATTTTCGATCTTGATTTAGTTGTCCTGCTGATATGCAGAAATTCGTCAGGCGAATCACTTACTTCCATTTCCGTTTCCATGTTATCTATTATTATGAGCAAGGAATTAAAACTAAGAGAAAATGCTAACAACATTTTCACTTACGAAATGAATCGAATTCGAAGAAAATTCAGCACTATTCTTTGTTCCCAGAAAAATTCAGAGGATTCACAAATGATAAGAAGAATTCATAATAAATTTACCATGAGATTCAGTTCATACATAACATCAACAGCGTTAAAAGAATAATGCCATAAACGACTACCCTTACGTACAAATTTCGTTTTATGACCTGCAATCGCTCCCGTCCGATAGAATTGAATTGAATCAATTCATTTAAATTCCATTTATTTTCTGCATTTAATTTGATTTAATAAAAAGCACCATCGATAAAAATTTGCGCGATACAAAATTGTTCTTATTTAAAGATTTGTTATTTCCGCCGCACTTTCCGTACGGCAAAAGTAGAAAGTTGCCGTATGGCACGTATGTATGTGGCGCCTTCAACTCAAATACACATAACCCATTTTGCTGTCAGTCAAATTCATTGCCGCAACGAGCGGAACAGACCCATTGTGACGGGCCTATAAGGGAGTGGAATGAAACAAGAATGACAGAGAAAGCGATAGTTTGATTAGTTTAAATCTCACAAATCAGAA
>JAYXIM010047581.1:0-19130 GCA_037575425.1 Anastrepha fraterculus
AGGGTGTACGCGCCAATTATATATATGATACATATAATAATTAGTAATGAGAGTATTCTTCTTCTTCTAGATTGTCGCGATAACCGCTTACGTGATTTTGACCGAGTTGTATACAGTTAGAAGTTAGGCAGTTAGAATTTTCAAAAGCTCGATATTTTTTTCTTAATGTTTATATATTTAAGAATACGAGTACACACAGAAAATTTAATAATGCTCCCTTCTAATGTATTTAGATGCATAAAACAACAGTGAGCTATTGTTTTTTATATCTGAAAGGTAATTTTTTATTTTTCTCTTCCCAAACTGGAATATATTTAAGAGTGGTAGTCAGTATAAACATCTAAGCAAAGCAATAAACTTGTGAGTTCGGTCATATATTTTTCTGTAATTGTTTCGTAAAAATGAAGTCTTGTAGAGCAATTAGAAAATCTTTCAGCATACGTAAGTCGAGAACAAAAAAGCGCAATAATGTTTTTCATCCAAGCTGGAACCGATCAAAGTAGTTTCAGTGCCTCAGCAAAAAAATTTAAAGAACAAGAGGAAATCTCAGTTCCGCGCGCTCCGTCGCATTTTAAATTTTATAACAGTGCTTGCAACAATTTCTGAATATGCGAAATGTAAGATCTGTGACGGAAATGTTAAGTGTCAAACTGCTTCTGAACGAGGGCTTGGCTTAAAAATTGTTTTGCTGTGTGATAAGTGTGCAGATCGTTACATGTGGTTTTCAAATTTTAAACGCGTTTTTCTCAAAATTGTGTTTTCAAAGTCGGTGACTTGAAAACGGCTAAACCGATTAGTCTCAAATTTTAAGACGAGCTTTTGTATTTTTTAGTAACTAATCGAATATTTTTTCTCACCGATAAATATTTTTCTTTTATAAGCAATTTAAGGCCGAAATTTTGGTCAAAAATCGACTTTTTTTTAAAACCACCATTTTATCAAACACATACATAATACACACACAATATGGGTACACATTTTTTAACAAATAAATTTAAAAGCGCGCTAGTCATTTCTTTCTTGTGCTAACCGGCGCCAGTTGGACCCACCAAGTTCTTCCCCACCTGATGCTTCCAACGCGGAGGACACCTTCCTCTTCCTCTGCTACTTTCAGAGCCGAGATTATTACTGAAGCTAAATCAGATCAGCATAACTCATTAGTAATATTCCCCGAATAGTGCGAGTATTAGTCTGAATAAAGCGCAGAAGATTAAATTTATGAAAAAGTGAATAGAAATGATTCCATAGAAACGCACACTTTTTTGTGTCTTATGCATAAGAAGAAAAATTAATGTATGTATAATATGTAACTTAAGCATAATTTCTTCAACAAGCGTCTAATCGTTAAGTTTGAGTGGTAATGTTTTGAACCAGGTGATACAGTTATAGATTTATTATTAGCTATTAGATATAATATCCAAAAATGTTTTAAAAATACCTCGGAGTTCCCCTAATGTTTAAATTAAAACCCCACCATCCCGAAATCTTAATTTTTTAGATAATCCGGGATTTGGAGCTTTAATTACCACCACATCACAGCTGCTATGATATCAGTAATAATGGCGGGAAAGGCAATAATTTTAAGGATTGCATTTAAAAATATTTTGGGTAAATACCATTGCAGTCATGCTGAAGTTCAGTAGCGGTGGTGTGTGGTGTGAAGGCGCAGTGATGACATTTTCTTCTTAACTTTTGTATGAGCGTAAGCAAGTGTATGTGGCTTGTATGTATGTTTGTATACATACATATATCTGTGAGTGTAGGCAATGTGATTTATGATATTAGTAGACGCACAGTCGCAACTTAGCGACATTTTAATGTCAACATGGCAAATGTTATTTCTAAGGGACTTCCAAGCTTTACAGTTTTCAGTAGATTTAAAGAAGTATATGATACTTTAAGTAATGGAATTCAAGTGAGAATATTCTCATAATTATGCATGTTAAAGAAAATACGCCGACACCCGCACACAAACACACATTTATATGTACAATATACACGCATAGTTTTCACGAAAGTTCGACGTTAGGTATTTAAGAGATTTTGTTGTTTTCGCCAAGTTGACTAAATTAAATAGAAATTTTATAGAGCATAGAATATTTCTATGACAAGCACATACATATCATACTTATATGCGTAAATTAGCTCCTGAAGCAATTAATGAGTATTAGTATTACCGCATTTGTATAGGGCAACTTACTTTTGCTGCTCGCGCTCTATTAACTTCCTTTGTGTTCTTGTACTTCTCAATGCTATTGTAGACGGTAGACTAAAAACTAAGAATTGCAAGCTGTATGAGCACGACGGGCAACACCAAAAGTGAATGCGCAACAAAACTTGCAATAAGTTGAATCAAAAAGAGTTTCCCTGTATGGTCGCGTTCTAATGAAACTTACCACATATCGGAAAAGAAGTTGACAGCATCGAAAATAGTGAGTCATACAAGTTTTATGAGGTAAACGCAAGAATGATAGAAATAAGATTGCGCCTATTAGAGAGTGCGAAACGTCATTCTGGAGCAGTTGCATGAGAGGGATGTGAAAATGCGAAGAAGAAATTACGAAAAATACAAGAAAATAATTGCGCAAATTATTGGGTATGGGAATAAGTTTTCGTCCTTTCTTATTTAAACAAAAAACATTGGTAGTTACCACTTTACTCCATCTTTCAGGCACCATACTGATTCTCTGACGAAGAATTCGAGTTTCGAATAATCTGAAGAGAGGCAAGCCCCTCTTATCTTGTTTTCATACATTTCGATAAAGCTTTCGACACGCTTTACCATCATGCAATTTGGAGTGCTCTCACGTCTGCGTGCTCTCGCACGACTAAAGCAACACGCGAGATAAATGGAATAATATGGGGACTAAACGGACGGTTCGAGATCGGGACTAAGCCTATGATATCTGCTTAATGACGCACACCTTCACTGACATGTCAAAAGAATAAGTGCTAGTGCAAGAAAAAGTGGCAAAAGTAGGCCTGAAGACAAACATCGGTAAAACCAAAGTAATGCGTTTAAATTCCACCTGCACACAAAGATTTGAGATTGCCGACACTGCGCTTGAAGAAGTTAACTGCCTTTGTTATCTTGGCAGCATAATATCCTGAATTGTTAGCTCAAAAGAAGATATTACGAATCGCGTAAAAAGAGCCTAGCAGACTTTCGGCTCCCTTACAAATATCTGGTGCTCGTCAATAATCACACCAAGCATCAAGATACAAAATTTCCATTCGAACATCAAGTCAATTCTACTGGCCGGCTGCGAAACTTGGAAGTTTGCAGTTTCAAACATGCATTTTCTTGCTCATCAGCATACGAAACAACAGCCTATGGAGTATCATCGACAAAACTCCAATACAAACGGAAGTCCTGAATAAGAAATGGGCCTAGCTTGGACTCATTCTTAGAAGATAATCAAGTGACGTCGAATCCACATGAGTAGCTTACTATGTTAAATCGCCTAAAATCGATTAAGCGTGGGGGGGAATGAAATATCGGAAAATGTGCAATAGTCCGATACTCACCAACTATTGTCTTGTCTTCTGTTTGATGCTGTAGTATGTAAGTGTTTGGCTCAAGCGGCTGTATCTGTCGTCGGTTTGTTTAAAACAGTTCTTCTCCACTGCCCAGCTGCTGGCAAAAGTTCTTACAAAACTTTAAAAAAGAAAGGCTTAAAATAGATTTTGATGAAATGAAGGTTTGCCCTTGTCTGCCGAAGGGCGGCCGCTATTAGAAAAATCTGATTCTATCATTTGTCGTTTCGAACCCGTGCACTACACAATAATAGTCAGAATAATAACACGCCGTAAGTTAAATGTGTACATACAAACATACATGGGAGTGATACTGCTTAGAAATTGCGTTATCCTTATACGTTTGGTAAAGTTGTAACAAGAACAAATGTTTGTATTTCCACACTAGCTGCTGTCATAATATACTCATATTATTAGGAGAGACTCCGAGAGACGCTAGGCACCAGTATTCCATGTCTTATTTTTTGCCGCCAGACTATGCAAATGTTGATGTAACAGAGTGGCAAAGTGTCGAAGTAGTTATGCGCCTATGCATGCCATTATCATATGTGTGTATGTATATATGGATGTATGTATGTATGTATGTACATATTATTACATATTATGGCGTACGTTTGCAAAAATGTATTTAGCATGGAGTTGGTGCGTTGAGTGGGTAATTTGAACTGGTGGAATATGACATTTCTGATTCTGCACTGGTATCAGCTGGCCTATTGCGAACTACTCGCTTTTCATGTCGCGAGTAACGATATCTGTCTGCCGAATTTAAAGGTGCACAAAGTATCAAAAGTAATGACGATAATTGTCTGTCGCGCATATTACTACTGTAACTCAGAGATTGTCTACAGTCGTTGATGTAAGTAAGTTGGTGACCTGAGCCAATATACAGAGAAGATTATTTTTTCAAATTTGCAATCCATTGCACTGCAATATATTTTAACATTTAATATTGAATCTTAAAATTATGTCTTACGTCAATCATATTTGACACTTGCAAACTACACAACTCCATTACGCGAGGGAGGTTCAATAAGTACCCGTGTTAGAAACAAAGATACCATTTTTCTCAAACATTTGTCCAATTTTACAAAGATACACTTCTCCTAACACTCCAACTATTTTTTGAACCCTTCCAAAAATAGGATTTGACAAACTCTCCAAAATACTTCTCTGTCTTGGCGATGACTTCCTCGTTTGTACACAATTTTTTTTCAGCGAGCCATTTCTTCATGTCAGGGAACAAGAAAAAGTCACAGGAAGTCAGATCGGGTGAATACGGGGAGGTGCGGCAGCAATTCATAACGTAGCTCATGCAGTTTGGCGACAACAATTCCAGATGAATGTGCTGATTCGTTATCGTGGTGAAGCAGTACCTTCTTTTTTGCCAAAAGCGGCCGTGCCTACTTCAATTTTTTATGAAAGCGGTCCAATAACTCTCTGTAGCATTGTTCAGCGATCCTTTTGTTTTTCTAAAAAAGCCATGAGGATGACGCCATTCGCATTCCAAAAGATCGTCACCATGATTGTTGCTTAGTTTCGTAGTAATGATGAATTCAGGTTTCATAAACGGTGACAAATGAACGCCAAAAGTCCTTCGGATGTTGTTTAAATTGCTCCAGACACTGCTTCGAAGTTAACAGCCGCATCCGCTTGTTGACCATCGTGAGCAATCGCGGTACCCCTCGGGCCGATAACTTTTTCATCGCCAACTTATCATCATAAAATATTTATTGCCGTTCCGGTCGACACACCTATGGCCTCTGTTACTACGCGCACTTTCGTTCATCGATCAGCGAGAATCATGTCGTGGACTTTTTGAATGATTTCCTCGGTAACCACATCTGCTGGGCGTGCTTGTCGCTCCTCATAAAAAACGGATGTCCGCCCACGTTTAAATTTGTTGAAACAATATCTAGTAGTGGTCATAGATGGCGAAGCGTCCCCATAGACAATATCCAACTTTGCTTTTATCTCCTCGCCTTTTTCCCCATTCAAAAACAAAAATCGATTTACCAAACGATTCTCCTTTTTTTTCCATTTTAGTGAAAATCATGAAACACGTCTTACTCGAATAGCTGCCAAATCGAAACTAACCTATCAATCAGTCTGAAATTCGTTTTTTCGTCATTTGATAGATGCCAGCACACGATGCTAATACCAACTTCCCTCAGGAATGACCTCTGTCATCAAACATGCATACTTATTGAACTGCCCTCGTATAATTTACCAGTGAACATCGCAGGAAAACTGCTGCTGCACACGCCGCAATCAGGTTGAGGTGTTCGAGCAATAAGACAGACTTAAGCCACAATCACTCTATTATTCTTAAAAACTTTGAGTTCATCCCAGCGGCAGATTGAGATCATGGTCACAGCGGCATAGAGGGAAACTGCTGGGCTGATGACCTGACTAGACAAGTGTACCTGCAGATGATTTCATTGCAAAACGAGAGAATTGGAATTCCCTTGAGTAACTTTGGCCTACTCTTCGAAATATAGTCCCGAGTCAAGCGAGAGAGCGCTGGGCTGATGCACAAATCTTCTGGTCACAGGTAGTTTGGGGGCGCTGGAGAGATCGTCTAAAGCTAACAAAGTTGCAGGTCTCAAATTTGGTAGGTATTTGACAGGACATAGTCCGTATTACATAGCTGATAAATTTCATCAGTTGCTTGAATGCGTTATACGAACGTAATAAGCCACTGTTGGTTTTCAGCCTGTAATTCAAATTCCCTTCTTCTTTTTTCCACCTGTTTGGCTCTTTTCCTTCGGTTTCCCCTCCTGAATGGTATCAGAACGACCAAATTTTGATTATTTATCCAAGTGGGTCCCTTTTAAGGGCAGTTATTTATCCTAGTATACAATCAGACAAAAAATGGAGCACATAAAGGTCCAAATAAAGATTTCATCACTCAAATTGATTTTTATCTTATTTAAAAATTTATTGATAAACAAAAGTTATGATTCATTTTACGCTACCTTGTACATGCTTGTGGAAGAAATATCTCAATAGATTTGACTCATTGAAATAATTTTGATGTTACCTAAAAAAATGCATCCAGCTCCTCGCTTGCCCACTAACAAAGGAGTGCCAGAATGGATTGCGCTCAAAGCGACTTTGCAAATAATTCGCCCACGGTAAATGATCTTCTTATTTCATCAGAGGTAAATATGTAAATTTCATTTAAAATTGGATTAAAAGTAACTTTTTTTATCAGACGGCTTAAATGGGTATATACATAATATCGTTCGGTACTAATAGATGTACCTGCTGGGAGTATTCTTTCTTCGTTGAGTACATACGAGTATGTAAGAAGGTAAACGTTGGTGTGAATGTCTGTATCTGTTCTCTTCTATATGAAATATCAGATATGACTAATTGGGGAGCGATGTAGACAGGGGGTGAAAGATAAAATTACACTGTACCCTTTTAAGTGAAACCGCTAATACAGGGTGTGTCTATAGAATTATTTTGAATTTGGTAAGTTACGAGTACACCGTAGGCATTATTGTATACATATCACGGACGAATTTTGTAAACTATTTTATGTAACAAATTATTTCTTTGGAAAATTATGGTGAAAAATAATCATTGATACCAAAATGGCCCGTATTTGGTTAAGTAGATAGGTAGATAGGTTAGATGACAAAAGTACCACGGGCACATTACAAGTACTACTAGATCGCCGTTTTGATACCATAATGTAGACCACTACCTGCGACAAACTTCACAACTTAAAGAAGAAAAACCATCTACAGCCATGCAGTGCTGTAGATGTAGTGGAGGAGAGAAGAAGGAACCCCAAGCACGTAGCCGCCAAGCCCGGACATTTCCAAAGAAAATTTTTAACAGTATTTTTCTCCTCAGGATCACCACAACTTCTGTGGAAGTTGTGCAGAAGTCCAAGCTTCTCCGCATGAGCTCCGCATGAGTTTGGAATTTGAATCGCGAGGGATTCCCAGTACTTTTAGCGTCCTACTTTTCTTTTACTGAAGTCAAAATGTTTTTGAGATAGCACACGGTAGAACTCTATCTATTTCCGCTTTTTTAAGAAGAAAACTGTGCAGTTTCCCTTTAATAACTGTCGAGAGGACACCAATGTCTGAGATATGGGGTAAATGAAACCAGCTCTTTCGACCACTTCCTGGTAAGCTCATCGTCAATTTCAATTCCCTCTACATTCCTATGCCCTGTAATCTAGATAACAGAAATATTTCCTGCACATTCGTGACGATTGATCTCTTCCTCACAGGTGTTGACCAGAAGACAGCTGCAACATGTCAACAGCAAAGCCTTGATTGCAGCTTGACTATCGGAAAAGATATTTATGACTCCCTACCGACAGTAATCCCTAAGTATTTTGCATGTTTGCAGGATCTCAAAGACCTCTGCTTGAAAAACACTACTTGTTTTTCGGCATCACATGCCCTAGTGATGTCAATACATGTTGTCCTCTACACTATCTCTAATTTAGTGGTGATATATCCCTTTCGAGGAGCTACCTACCGAACTAAGCAGCCATATGCCAAAATTAACCAATATGCCATTTTTGCCGAACATATACATATTTACAGGAGTAGAACGCTATACTGGCCTTCTTTAGCTGATCTTCGATGTACAGTTTCCAATGAAGCTTACGGTCAAGTATTACACCAATTAAGTATTTGGCTGAACTTTGTGTTCAATTTACGAGGCCTGATTTGGAATGCTATGCAATTTTGTCTTATTGTAGTTGTACGCTTTTGGGCGAATACAAATACAGTTTGTTCCGATAGGCAGCGCTCTTGTCGAGATATTTCCAAAAATGCCATGTATGATATTAACAAACAATAGTTTAACTTAATCCAAGAATTCCGCTCAAAAAACAAGCTTACATCCTTTAGAAATTCTAAGAATACTAACTGGGACTTGTATAGGGATATACTATCAAAAACACTAATGATACCCCGGAAATACAAGTCACACGTCGCGCTTGAGTAAGGGGTTGAATTGTTTGCAACTACTCTTGTCAAAGCCTTTAAAAGATCCTGCCCTCCAACACGTAATAGACGCAAGGTGAAGACTGCTTGGTGGAACAGGGAATTAGGAGCACAAAGGCGTAGAGTACATGAATTCTTTGGGTTAGCCAAAGTTGCTGACAATGAGTTCTGTTGGAAAGAGTATAAGGATCTACTAAAAGTACACAAGAAAGAGATACGTAAAGCCAAGAGAGAATCTTGGAAAGACTTCTGTAGCAGTATGGAAGACACTAACGATGAAACTGTTATCCAAGAATCCCCACTGTTTGAGGGTCTGGAAAACGTCTCAAAAACGGAGCTCCACGCCCTACTTAGATTCGCCAAAAGCGCTGACATTCTACATGATGTCTACTTTAGGTATTCATAGAGGTCGGTCTCCATCTGGTATCGCTAGGGACCAAAAGGTCTATGCGTGGCTTATTGCCAACCAGGCTAACCGAATCTAACCTAATCCCAGAATTATATTTCGTGAATTAGTTTTTAAATTCAAAACTTACACCATTATGATCTTCTCTTTGATTGGCGCGCCAGTCATTTCTTTATCGTCTAATCGGCGTCAGTTGGAAACACTAAATGAATGAAGTCCTTCTCTACCTGTTCTTTCCAACGCAGAGAAGGCCTTTATCTTTTTCTGCTACTAGAAGCTGGTATCGCATCGAATACTTTCAGAGCCGGAGCGTTTGTATCTATTCGGAGGACATGCCCCAGAAAACGTAGCTGCTGGATCTTTATTCGCTGCGCTATGAATATGCGACCGCCGTAGCCGAATGGGGTGGTGCGTGACTACCATTCGGAATTCAGATAGAATATCGCTGAAAGACCGAAATGAAGAAACAGTTTTTCTAATAGCGGTCGGCCCTCGGCAAACTTCCGAGTGTATTTCTGCCATGAAAAAGCTTTAAGGTTCAACGTTCAGAGGTCCAAAACTCTTCTGTAGAATTTTTTTCTCAAGCACTCCAAGGGACATCGGATGTTGTCTTCGTCCAAGCTTGTACGCCATAAAATACGACGGGAATAATGAGAGCCTTATAAAGAGTGAATTTTGTTCGTCGAGCAAAGTCCTCTACTCAATTGTCTACTTAATCCAAATTCCAAAGTTTGATTATGACCCTAATGAATTATTTCATAGAAGAAGCCGATTCATCAATTACATTCCTAACTACTTGACAAACTACTTGTAATTATTTAATTTAATTATTTTCATATCCGGCGGCCGCTGTAGCCGAATGGGTTGTTGCACTACCTCTTGGAAGTGCGCATGCTCGGAAACCCGGGCGCGACACAGCAAATGATGATGAAAATGTTTTTTCTAATAGCGGTCGCCCTTCGGCAGGCAATGACAAACCTACGAGTGTATTTCTGCCATGAAACAGCTTCTCATAAAAAACCATCTGCGGTTTTTCGTCTGTGATTAATATCATATTGCTTAATGGACGCTCGTTGGTGACGCTTGTTGGTGACGCTTACATTTTTAAAGCAACGTAGAGGTACTTCCGCAACCTATATTTGAAAGGCATCAGGCTCGGTTTGTCAAATGTCCATCTTTCAAGCGCATTGTTCCAAAGCTCTTTGATATTTTATTGCGTCAATTCTATTGAGGTTGTTGCCAGAAGCGTATCTGCCACAAGTATATATGAAACAACACTCTACAATATTTTTGGTTTGAGTTTTTGGGGACTATTACGTTTGCACGCGGTAAAAAAATACTAGAATACACAGAACAGCTCTGTATTGCCAGACAGAAAAATTATAAAAATATTTGCTTGAAAAAAAAAGTGAAAAATATTTGCTAGTGGTAATATTATTTAAAAAGTAAGTTTTTTTACAATTAAATTGGAACGCTTTTTTGGAGTATCCTTAACATTTACTTACATATATTGTGTAGAATTTTTTTTTAAAGGCTGGGTACTTTAAATTGGTAACACTGCCATCTGTGACAGCTGCTTTGACAGTTTTTGGATGTTTTGTGGTTAAATTGACTTGGCAATTCATCATCACCCGGCCTCACGCCGTAGCAGTGCTTGAAATTTGTTAAATTTTTTTGTTTTTGAGAAATATGATAATCCGCAAGCCAATGAAACGACAATCAATTCACTTTGTGCAATTTGATTTTTTAAGACTATTTTCGCTGTGAAGAAAGAAATAAAAATAATTAAGCACTTGGAACCTAGCATACTACGCGTTTTTGCAAAACAATATATTCTGATTTACCGCGTAGAGCATGCGAAAATTTAACCTCCAGTTTGCGTGATGCATGCGGCAGTAAAGGTGACCACATCTCCGAAATCCTATCAAGTATTAATGCCATAAAATGACTTGTCAAATAAAGCAAATTTAATGGAAACTCAACAATTTTTCTGTGTTTTATTTTCGTTTAATCTACTCCGCCTGCAAACAAAGCACCCTTTATTTGTATGTAAATGCCTCCATACATGGATTCTCTTTAACGATAGTGCGCCTTTAGCTTCAGAGAATGACGACGACAACAACAAGGCATTCCCCAGTTCATAATGTAATTCAATTAAGTGGCGACTTGTTGATAAGACACACCAGCCCGTTTTGAGAGCAACAGCTGCGCTATAAAACACTCAATCCGATGTGTGAATGTGTATGCGAATGCCAGCGAACAACGGCATTGCCAAACGCTGCACAGTGGTCCCGCTGCGTAGGAAGAGCGGTCATAGGAACTTTTGGCGTGATAAATGACTTTTTAGTACGTTTTTAAGTTGATAAACGTTTTTATTTGTTAAAAAACATTAAGACATATAAAAAGTAATATATATATAATAAGAATATATATAAGATATAATAATAATAATAATATATAATAAAGTAATATATAATTAATATAAAAAGTCAAAGGAAAATTAGGTACACACATTTTTTACATAAAATTTTTTTGTTCCGTTTAAGGTTTTGCATAAATCTTAAAATATAAACAGTAATAGAAAAAACATTAAATTCCGAAAGGATGAGTTAACTTATTCTTATTTATGAATATAATAAAATATTCACTTTCCAAAAAGTTAATGTACTTAGAAATACAAAACTTTTAACTCAGTAAATCTAACACTTCTCTTGACATCATAGATTTCTTTTTACATGGTAATTTTCGTAGACTAGATATAAATGGATCGGAATTAAGAAGAAGCCTGTGTAAAAGATCCGTGTTAGTTACAGTTCTTGAGTGCTTTCTGGTATTGTCACGTCTGAATTGTTTCACTAATTTATTACATGATTCAGCTGCCTCCTCTGATAATTCTCCAATTGATAATAAACAATGATCGATTACCTCCGACCCATGAATGAGCACTTTATGAACTGATGCAGGTAAATTATACCATGAATATTTACTAACTACAATTTTAGCAGTGTCTAGTGCGTATATTTGGAATTTATTCGAATTAATTTTAAAACCAGATGAAAAACATTGTAGGAGATAACTACATCTGTCTATAACGTGTTTGTCTATTCCTGTGATTTCGGATGATATGGTTGAATGGAGGAAAAATTTTCGTGCTATATTTCCATCATTAGAGGTGCCACCTCCTCCACTTCGCGGTTTGTCAACTATCAAACCTAATTGTTCTCTAAACTCCCTATGAACGAATTCCTTTCTCTTAGCTAAAAGTGCTTTTTCCTCAGATGAACGTGCTTGCCACCTTTTAAATTCGATTCTATAAGAAACAAGAATAAAGTATTCAAAAAATCTAATAATCGAATAATCTGATAAACCAAATTCAAATCTACTGGAGTTTACTTGTTTGTTTCTACACTTTTCTACGTCATTCATTTCTTTAGGTGTCGCACCACAAATCTAACATTTACTCGTAGATGAGTCACATAGGTACAGATTAGACCCTATATCAAGCGCAGTCGCAGGTCATCGCAGCTGGAAACTATTTTTCCTTAAAGAGGACATATGTAAGAATATTTTAATGTATGTTTCATTTGTGCGAATTCGTGCGAACTTAGTTAAAACTTTACAAACTTCTTATAAAACAAAAAAAATGGGAAATTTTAAAGTACGTATTTCGTACGGTCTGAAAACCCATCAAATAATACTTAAAAAAGATAAGAAAACATTCAACATGTTTTACATACCTTCAACTTGAATTTTCATTGTACAACAGGTCATAAACACAGTAATTCTTAGAAAAATAACACTTCCCGGAACTGCGTAAGTACGGAGCGGAGACCACGCTAACTATCACTTTTCGAATTCTCTTACTTTGGAGGCACAATTATAAGTGAAGTGTTTGTGCAGTTGAAATTTCTTTTATACTCTAAGATACTATGACTAATGAACTAACATTTAGCTAAATATTGTTGCATAATTTTAACATGACTATTTTCATCCAATGTCCTATGGCGGAACCACTGTGCGCTGTTGGCTGTACTGAACGACTCTCCCGGCAACCGGCTGTCAGGCGGCATGAAAGCACTGCGCCAATACGTGCCAAGCAGAGATTTTGTTAGCCGATAGGTCACCCGTTTCGCCCCTGTTGCTTCTGTTCTGCTACAATTCTTTTGTTTAGCGATTTGTGTAGACATTTGTGTACATACATCTACATTCATACATACGTACATCCATTCAAGATTCTTTATTTTCACCATCCTTTTGTGCAAGAGTTTGACATTTTGTTTGTGTGCCAAATTTTTCCTCATCTTAAAAAAGCCCACAAACTCTCAGTGATTCCTGATGGTTGGCGGGCGTGAATTTTACATAATTTGCGTTTTTGTTTTTTTGGAACGACAATCTCACCCGCTTAATCGCATTGAATGCGGAGCCTGTTGCTTGTTGCTTAGTAGCGTCCTCAAGGGGTTGTACAGAGCGGTTTTAATGAATACATTATTTCAAATGCTTTGCATAATTGGGCTCCTCGTCATTAGCATTCAAATGGTATTCTGTAGAGAATGACATTTTCCATGTCCGAAAATAACAGCTAAATGAAAGATTACCTCCTACTGGCTGGCGTTGATACCCTTATTGCTTTTTTATACCTATTAAATTGTATAAAAAAAGCCTCTTGTATGATAATTCATTTACAAAAAAAAAATGTTCTTTTTTTTAAGTTTTTCATCCTAAAAAGCTGACTTATATTTTATAAATGAGTTTATCATTCAAGTGGTTTATCTAACAAACGTGAAATTTAATTGCGAAGAATTTGTGTTTAAGCTATATAAATACAAACACTGAGAAAACGCTAGGGATGTGATATCAATAATAGGATTTAATTTATGCCATCTGATTCAATAATTATGGAAATTATGGAAACGAAATCCAATACTCGAACTAACGTTGTTAGCTGAAGAGAGCTCACATAGACCACAAGGGTCCGTAGTGTTTCCAGTGTTGCTGGAGTCGTGTTAAACATAGTTTGTGATATTTTAGCGAGTTTTAATAAACAAAGCAAACACTTGTCAGCAATATCCTTCAGAGATGAATCCCAGGCAGTTGTAACGGGTTTTTCTTAGAGCAGGTCAGTGGCAAAGGAGATGTTCTAACGTACCCCCAACTTCTTCGTACAAGTCACACGCATCGTTCTAGACCAATCGCATTTTAACTACGTGATATGGAGTGAGACAATATCTCGTCAGTACTCTAACCAATATTTTACATTCCTTCCTTGACAGTGATAGAATAACGTTGATTGATTTCGTGTTGCAAGTTCGTAGCTTTATTTTGGCAATCCTGTGGGAGGTCGAAGCTTCCCATATAGACTGTGCTTTCAGAGTTAGTTCCTCGTCCATCGCATACAGAATTGCCGCTGCACTTACCGCAATCAGACTGAGGGGTACGGCCTATAGGCTGGGCCTCACTTATGGGCTCTCAAGCATCCTACGAAACTTCGAGTTCATCCCCCTGTCAACGGATCAATGTATACCCTCGCTTAGTCCAACTGAAACTTTCTCCACTCATATTCCATCAACGGAAGAGTGAACGAGAGCCTACACTTGGGTACAGGGTCTGGTGAACTTGTTCATGGATGGATCGAAGTTAGAAGAAAAGTTTGGCGGAGGGGTTTTTTTGCGAGGAGCTCCCCATCAGACTCAAATTCAGGTTACCGGACCACTGCAGTGTGGTCCAGGCAGAGGTAGCCGCAATCAAGGAGTTAGCTGATTGGCTGCTCACGTGCGTAGTAACAGTCAAGAAAGTTAATATTTACTCCGACAGCCAAGCGGCAATAAGGGTCCTCAGGTCAGTAACGGTGCATTTGAAACTAGGGTTCCTGGTCACAGCGACATTGCGAGAAAGTGTGAGGCGGACAACTGGCCAGACAAGGGACATGTGAGGTGATTTCCCCGCAAACGGAGGGAATTGGGATCCCCCTAACTGTGCTCCTGGAAAGATGGGCTTCACGCCAACTCAGTGAGCGTTGGGCAAGTGCACAAACTTGTCAGGTCGCGAAATCCTTCTGGTAACGTGTGGATCGGAGGCGCTCGGGCGAGCTTCAGAGGTTGACAAAATATTAGCTCTCGATTCTAGTGGGTTTTCTTACAGGACACTATGCGCGATAAATTTATGCCGTGAGACTTGGAATTACCTCGAGTCCTTTTTGCGTCGGATGTATGGAGGATGAGGTGGAATCATCTCAGTACTTTCTCCTTAGCTGCCCGGCTCTGGCGGGGTTAAGGTCTAGGCATATTGGCTTTTACTTCTTTGCTGATGAATTTCATCAGCAGCACAAAGCAGTTAACGCGAACGCAGCACAGTCATAGTTCATAATCCATATTTGTGCTAGAATTGTTAATATTTTTTTTCCACAGTTTTTGTAAATAATGCCTTAATAGATTATGCTTTCACTTTTATATTACAGATAGACAATCCATAAGAATAGAAAACAACCAAAAACCTTTTTTGGAAGCCGAAGTCGAACTGAGAACTGATCTAAATTCGGCAAAGTTTATTAATTTTTATTAAAATTTTTAATTAAATGTAATTAAAGTTTTCTCTTTGTTGACTTCCATTGTTAACACCCTGTAACTCACAACTGAATGGGGCAAACAAAAAACAGCACAAGAACTTTTTTGAAATGTCACCCGAGCATAAACCTTAAACTGTTTGACCAACTTTTTACGAGATATCGATCACTACAGCCATATACCGAAAAAAAATGGATTTTATTTTCTCCAAACTAATATTTGGCACTTATGAATTAAACATAGATAGACAAAATAAAGATTTCCATAATTCAAAATCATTTTTATGATTTAGTAAAAAAGTAAGTAATCGAAATACCAAGTACCTGGTTCGAGCACCCAGCGGCCTTAATCGTCTAGCGGCCAAACCCGGACATTTACAGAGAAAGTGCTCCATATTCTTTTTCTCTGAAAGCTCCCAAAGCTTCTGCAATGGGGATGAAATGGTAAACCTAGCTTTTTCGCATGTGCTCCGATCGTCCGATAACCGATAAACACAGCTACGAGTTTGGAAATTGAATGGTGTGTGTACTCTCTGAATCCTGCGTCTATTATACTGGGGCCAAAGGGTTTTCGAAATAGCACAAAATGGAGCATTTGGCTTTAACAACAGTCAGATGGATGCGGATTAACAAGTAGAAAATCTCTGAGACGAATTCAGTTGACCTTTTCCTGGAAAGCTCATCAGCAATTAATTTTTCTCTATGTTCCCATGTCCTCGGTGAAAGAAACTTTACCTGCACCCACAAGATATTTGATCTCCTCCTTACAAGAGTCAATAAGATTGAATTTGCACCATGTCATCGTCAGGGCCTTGATCGCTGCTTGACTATAGGGAAAAATGTTAATATCTTCCTCGCTCCCACGGTCCCTAAGCATTTTGCACGCTTGCAGGATCGCAAAGACTTCTGCCTGAAAAACACTAGCAGTATTCGCCAATTTTAAGGAAAAAGATAAATTGTCTGATTAATAGAAAATCCTTGCTCCGACTCCCGATTCCATCTTGTAGCCCTCAATGAAGACAGAGGTGCAAGCTTCGGTATATGTAGATTTTTCCCTCGTTCCAATCCTGCCTACTTGGAAAGATTGCCCTGGCACAACCCTCAAACTCCATCTTTGCGGATAGAAAGATCTTTATGAAGTTTAGAGAAATACGGTGCTCACTGCTTGCAAATGTTACCATGTCACTTGAAATCTTTCCTACAGAGGCCAATATCCTTTAACTTGATTGCACTTTCAGCAGCGATGGAAATAACGTAAAAGTCTATGGGAAATAAGTGCAAACTGACATTCAGGACAGCACTGGGTCGAGTTTTACATTCTTCGTCGATGCCAATACAAACAGTTCCTAGTTTAGCGATATTTAAGCCTTTTCGGAGAGGTTCCCACCAAACCAGGCATCCATACGTTAAAATTGGCAGAAGCACTACGAGGTATGTATATCCAAAAAGTAGAAAACAAGTAATTCAAAAAATAAAGCTGGATGACAATCTTTGCGCCACTATTTTCAAGAGTACAAAAAAATAGATAAGGATTAAAAAATATTTGAAATAAACCTCCAGTAGTTGAAATCACATTAATTTCAGTAGCTATTGAATATTAACAAAAAAGAAACCTAAAACATATTTCGAATAATTTGTGAAACATTTTTATAAACATTTATAAACATGCATATAGGTATACACTATAATTACGGATACCATCCGTTTCGTATTTTTTCAGACAGTACTCTATTTGTAGGATCTGTTCTTTAAACTGTCAGAAAATTTTTATAGAAATGATAGGTATTTCAAACTGTGTTCCGTATTTATCTATATTTTATAAAGGGTCTTTCAAAAGACACACCTAGATGTCGTTTTACATAAAAACATGTAAAAATATAGATTCTTTCAGACTTCAATATTTTTTATTCAAAATACGGCTGTTAACAATTATATGAAATTTACGTCATTTAAATGTTCTCCATGATATATGTATATAAAATGTATAACACGGTGCTACAGTGAATCAGAACTTTTGAAGTGACATGATGAGCACTGTAGATCTAGCCGAGGACGACGCTGATCCGTGTTCAAAAAATGTTTAACACCCTCAAATATTTTATTAATCGTTAAAAACCCGATTTTGGGTGATTACCGACACTAATTCATTCATAGCTCGTCTGCATTTAGCCGATTTCCAATCTTGAAACAGTTTTTTTGAGGTAAATGTTAGTCCTTCTGACGTATGTCTTCTATTTTTCACGCTAATCAAAAATAACTACTGATTTTTCAACGCAAAACTTAAATTGTAGTCAATTTTTTCCAATTTTTGCGAGTTTAACGAGATGTTGTCGATAATATTGAAATGAAAGGTTTATTTATTAATAGAAAGTCTTATAGCTGTGTCTATTCCGAATGTAAAAAGCATTTAATTTCAAAAATCGATCAAAATCTGTCGAAGTAACGGATTTTTTTGTAAAACACAAAAATCAGTAAACTGAAAGTTTTGTTCACTACTTTAAAATTTGCAAATTTTATGCGGTTCTCCGTTATTATTCGCGAAATACGTGTATAATTAAGTATATTTACTCATACATGTGTCCATTCCGAATCTAGCAAACATTATTTCATCAAAATTGATAAGAAATTTTCCAAGTGAAGAACGTTTTTGTAGAAATAAAACAAAAACAGAACATTCTCGAGTTGAACAAAGACCGTAGAAGAATATTATACCTAACGCAAAAAAAAAAACAAAATCCAAAAAGTAGCGCAATGTGCTGACTTACTTCTGCAATTTTCTGACTTACCCGGACGTAGGATTACCTAACTAGACCTCACCTAACCTAATGTTATCGTAATCAATCCAACCGTACACAATGTGAGACAATCGAACCCATTGTGCTCCTTTTCTGCATTGCAAAAGGAAGTCATTTTGATGAGTTTGCAATGCCAACCTATCCAAACTCGAAGTAACCTTGAATAACTTATCCTAATCTCACTTCACTAAATA
The DNA here is from genome assembly GCA_037575425.1 of Anastrepha fraterculus. Taxonomy (NCBI): domain Eukaryota; kingdom Metazoa; phylum Arthropoda; class Insecta; order Diptera; family Tephritidae; genus Anastrepha; species Anastrepha fraterculus. Next base: position 18,468 of record JAYXIM010047581.1, read on the forward strand.
TAACCCTACGTAACGCAATTGAACTGCATCTACTTCTATGTGTACTCGATTCAAAACATCTACAAATAAATTTAACGTATCTTTACCTGCATAACACAAAATAACATAACCTTACAGGAAATTCGTTACTAAAATCAACCTAACCAAACTTCATTAACCTGAAGGAATCTAATGCAACCGGAGCTGAGTTTTTTCCATGTAATACAAAAGTGGCTCATTTGAACATAAAATACTGTTAAAAAATTCTGATTTATGTACTTAATACACTTTGTTAGTTGGTTAGGTTAGATGCACTTATGCTAAGTTTTAATAGGTCTTGATCAATGGGTTAGTTATGTATTTTTACTTTATCAAAAACACCATAAATCGGTTTTTTAACAATAAATGAAAAATTTGCGGGTGTTTTGCATTTTCTAAACACAGTTTTGTGTTGCATTGGTCTTGACCTAAAACGTGCACTATATCACTTGAAGAGTTCCTTCGATTTTTTTTATTTTGTAGCACCGTGTAATTGGTGTGTATATCCATTTTAGGTGTTTGGCCGAGCTTCTCCTCCTATTTATGGCGTGCGTCTTGATTTTGCTCCAGAAATGGAGGGACCTACAGTTTTTTATGAGGCCATTGCCTGCCGAGGAGCGACCGCTATTAGAAAAATGTTTTTCG